>VCRD01002100.1:12249-34259 GCA_006783055.1 Trinorchestia longiramus
GCACCACAAGAGCAATAGGGATCTTCCACAATGCTGAAGCGATAGAGGTGTGACCGGAGCCCCGTGTGCCCGACACGAAGACGAGCAAGTGCTGTCTCAATGTGGCGGGTCTTGTGTGCAGACCACGGCCACTGCCCCGTATTATCTCGAATTTTCAGTAGATGACGTATGCGCACATCTTCACGTCGAGTACTGGCGAGTGGCGGACTGCCATTTTGCTAGCAGGGCTCCGGGACGTGTTGAGTTGAAGCACGTGGTGTTCTTGTTAGTGCTTGGATCGTTTGAGCCTCATCCTGTTCGCAGACAGGATGGTTGATTTCTTCTTCCTTCGTTCTTCTGTTAGCTGTGAGTTGAGTTCTTCAGGCGATCAGAGTTCTTGGTGGAGATATTGACTTTGGAAGCGCTTGGTGAGAGTCTCGTAGTACAACGCTATGCTTCCCATAACTTTGCCCTCTATCATGTTATTCATATCAGGAAAGATTCTAAATGCACGTAGTCTAGCATTGCATAAAATTTTATGTATACAATGCATTAACTTTAAGGAATATGGGAGTGAACACAATGTTTATTAGTTCACAAGAAACGTTGTGTTTTGACATTCTATTGCTGGTATACTTTTCCTTGTGTTCTGAAACATGATACTATGGAAATACCACTATCTTGTCTCCTAGAGTGGCCGACTGGTGCAGGTACCCGCCTGCTTTGCGAAAGGCCACGGGTTTGTTCTCTGGAGCTGTCACAGTCTGTTTGTGCCTGACCATTGATAATTACAAAGACCATGTCTAGCAGCTGTTACACTGGACGCTTGGTGTAAGCCACACCTCAACCATGCGCATCGACACGCCCCTAAGAGCCTCTACTTGAAATTGCAGCGCAGAGGACAGGGACCTCACTTGAAGCATTAGTATTTCTCTGAAGACTTTATCGATAAGCACCGTCACTATTCATAAAATGTAACTATATACTCTATTGGAAATAAAGTTCATTTTTTATATCAGTGATCAGTGTTTTGCATCGCACGTTTATGATCTTCCGTCTTTTATGAATATTCATTCCCCACATAAGGAACGGGATTTTCCGTGGCTTTGCAAGATTGTTCCGTACTCCGATTCATTGTTCTGTGCTCTGACAGAAACATCGCATGTTTACCCAAACATATGCCGATATTCAAACTATTGAGTATGATCACGGAAGAAGATGAGTAATAATGGAGGTAGTGCAAGTATTTACCCATTGGAAACTAATGTAGGCCACCTTATATCGGGTGCAGTGAACTTATACAGTGGTGTTGCCCCTATCATTGGAGGTGGAACGGGTGCTAGCGATCTTTCCCCTTCTCTGAGCTGTCAAATGGATGCCCTAGTGACGGACCTCAGCCATGCTCTTGATGAATCCCAAACACTGCAACGTAAAAGGCGTCCTTTCAGAAGAAGAATTAATCAATCAAAAGGTTTGTTTTAAAATATATTACGTGCTAGCTGCCACATATAAAAGTATAGTAAGGGTAATTAAAAAACTATACCTATTGCTGGGGAAAGCATTACATTTTTTGACAGAGATAGCAAAAACCAAGTGACCTATTAATCAAAAGTTGTATGCAGTACTACGCATATTATACACTTTTTTATTGTTTAAAATCAAGTAATTTAGTATAATTGGTTTCTACAAACTGTAATTTTTACCTATTATTTAAGAATAGTATATATTTGTTATAATTTGCTCCAGGTAGATTTTTGATGCCCCATATACTTGCTGAAACAACTGTACCTTACAGGTAATGGCTGTTGTAGTGACTATTCCTCTAGCAGTGCTGAAGATGCTGTCCAGACAGGAGGGGCAAACTCGCAGGACAATAAATCTTCTATGCACCTCACTGGTAAATGTTGGCTCAACAATAGTTGTTGTGTTCACAAATATCAATGTTGAATATTGTCCAGCTTGTTTAATTTGAAGGTGGCTCATATTTGTTCCTTGAATCTTTATTTTATGTATGCCAACATTTAAATTTATATATTTTGCCTCACAAATCTATATATCATTTCTGTCAAAGCCATGTATGTTTTTGTCAGCTTTAGTAAAATGGTGTAACAAATATTTGAAAACTGTACATTTGCAATACTATTAGAAGATCTGGTTGTATGGAATAATTTATGCTATGGTGTAAATTTGTTGTATTGGTTTTGTTTATACATTGCAAAAAATTTAGTTGTAAGGGAATATTTTGATTGATAAAAAATCTTTGGTCCTTACGTATTATCGGGAGGACCTTTGATTTTTACTTTTTATTTTTTTTCACAGGGTTTGTTGGTTAGGTTAGGTTAGGTTAGGTTAGGTTAGGTGTAATGTAATGTTATTTTATTGTTTTAACCGTTTCAATAAATAATTTACTTTAATTTTTGAGTCGTTTTTTTAAAGGTCCTCCCGATAATACGTAAGCACCAAATCTTTAATAAAAGGGAATTTATTTCAAATGCATTTTTAGTATGTATTAATTATATGTATAACATTTTTTATGCTGATTTATTTCCTTTTTCTTATTGGGAATGAATCATTTTAATTAACCTTTCCTGTGCATGAAAAAGTCTGTACATAATTATTTTACTAACCTGCATCATATATTTGACTCTGAAAGTACTTGTCAACTACTAATAAGTCCTTTGATAAATCTGTTATTCATTAGATATTGCAGTGTTATTTGGGCTAAATTTTCTATCTTTATTTTAAGAACTTTTTCTAAAAGGGCTGATAATAAAGTTTTAATTGGCCTATTTCTTGGGAATCTTGTGTATGAGATGAAGAATCATAATAGACCCTGAGTTTTATTGCATCTCATCTAATCAGTCTGTTCCTGCATTTCTCATGGAAATTAAATAACTATGTACTATATATTAAGTATGAATATGGTTATTTGAAAAATTTGAATTGTCTCATGCACAGGTAAAGAATTTCTCACAACTTTTGTTAGAGAGTTGAAGTACATGTATTGTCTCTTCAGACTCTGACGAGGGCATGAACAGATGCGCACGGGTGCCTCGCTACCGTTCTTCCCGCTCACTGCGTCCGCCCCGCAGCTCAGTGGGTGTTGTCGAGAGTGACTCGGTGAATGAAAGCTTCTCCCCCGCCTCACGACCCGCCAACATGAGGTCTCTCGTGTGTCCTTTAGTGTTATGTGTTATGAGTTGCCAATGTTTGCAAAGAATTTGAGTAGATGATGTTGTCTGTTGGTGTTTTGTGTTAAATTACAACCCATCAAGAAAAACTTATAATATGTACAATCTGATGACTCAGTGATGCGTGGTAATATGATGTGAATAAAAATGAGAGTAATAGCTATATCTCACGGTAAGATAAATATGTAATCAACTTGAACAATGGAGATGCTGTGTGAGATGATTTAATCTTAATTTGATTAAGGTTTACTACTCCATCCTGTCATTGGAACAATTAAATTAAAACTTCCTTTCATTTTGCATTATAGTTAGCTGTCAATTAGAGCATCATAAAATATTGAACACAGTGTAGTGTTTTGGAGAAAATAAACTGGTAGCATATGGTTGTAAAAAACATAAAGTTAAATATGAGAGGAAAAGATATGAGCAGCAAAATTTAGATCCTGTGAAAAGAGAATTAGGAAACAAAAGATCTGCCTAGGGAGACTACAAAGGGTGGGTGGGACAATACTATTGCACCCCCCTACAAAGGGTGGGTGCAATAAAAATTGCATCTGGGGTGCTAATTCACTAATGCATGCCCAACAGGGATGTATCTTAATCTTTTTGATATCTCTTAAGGAATGTAGGCAGGAAATAATAATGAGAATTGCGCAACTAAACAGTCTAGTATAAGCTGACAAGGCTGACCCTAAACAGTCTAAGGTGTTTGGCTGAAATGTTCTAGCAGTATGGGAATGATATGACTGATCTTTATTTTTTCTTCCTTTATGTGGGGTGGCCAATGCTGTGGTACATTAGTTTAGTCTGAGCTGTCTGTGCATACTTGAAATAGTTACATATATCAAGTTGAGGAACATTTTCTCTCATTTGCCACGACTGCTTAGATTACAACAACTTCGTAATGGTGAAACTTTAGCTATAATTTCTTTCCTTTCAGAAGGAAGCCCAAGTGCAAGCGGCTTGCTCTGGATGTGGCTGGAGACACCGTCAACGCTGCACCGTCCCGCAGTGCTCGCTGGCGCACGGCCGCCGTGGTGCACCGTGTGCACGCCCTCCACACGCCCGTACGCTGGTCAGTTTCTCGCCCAGCAAAGAAGACATTTTAAAAATTATTGACATTGTATATTTGATACATAAAGTGGCCCTGAGTATCTCATGTAGTTAATTTCTGTAAATACAAACGTACAGTTATACATAACCATTTTTCTGATGGGAATAAGGTATTGCCGGTTTCACTAATAGGATGAACTGTACAACATAATTTTATATGTGTTGATATTAGGTTAAGTGTATGATTTTGATCTAATTATTTTTTGTTTTAGTAAAGCATCCCTGCATTGGTTACCCGCAGTCTTTGCTCTCACCCTTACTCTTCTAAATCATATTTGACAGCTGTGCTTTAGTAGCTGCTCTAATTTTACCTTTAATTTACTTGCAATTAGTTTTGATTTTGACTGTCATGTATTTCTTGATTGCCGATGTATGTCAAATGTAGTATGCTGAGTGAGTTCTACACACATATTCAGTATTGATAAATTGAACTTTTGTCGACTGGTTGGTGGACTTGAACTTGTTGAGCCATAAATAGATGGTCAGTACAACATAGGTTGTGTGGTTTAATTATAAATTTATCGCTGTTGAAAATTCCTATTGTGCACTATAAATATGCTTGTATTTTCCCTTAGCTAAGAAGGTAGTAGAATGTAGTCATTTTCAAAACACACAATACTAGAAAGTTATTAGTTTTTTAATGCAGTTCATTATAACGACTGCAGTAATGATCAAGAAATCAAATTCTTTTAAATCGCAATCTCTTAGCATGGAGAGAAATGAGATAAAAGCTAATCATTTCAATTAACCTAAAGAACATAGAAAAGTTTTATTACTGTGAATATTTCTACGATGTATAAACAATATTAGAATATTTTGTGATTTGAAATCATATCACTTTAGAAAATTCAAGTTCTCACTCAATACACAGTACATGTGTAAATTTGTTGGTTTATGTATCTTAAGAAGTAATACTAAATATTCTGTGTGAAGATAAAATAAAAGAATTAATTTGGTAGCAATAAACACCATGTGCTAGTTCCATTACTTAACAGATCTTGGTACTCCTATGCCTCTATGTGGCTTCAGGATTACTGGCTGTTGAGCAATGGCTGTTTTTTGGTCTAAAGGCATTGCTCCAGTTATAAATTTTATATTTACAGAGCATATACGTCATGCTAACCCACTTCCACTAGTCAGGTTGTGTATATTTCCTCCCACTCTTGCTTTCACTTGTCAGCGGTGCATGTTTTAAACATCATGCTGCACTCGCTGCAACTTGTTCAGCTCTACATGTCAGAGTAATGTGAAGTTCAGCGTGAGCGCACACTCTGCAATGTCAACACATGTTCTCCCACTGGTTGTGCGTGAGCAGCTCCCTGTGTGTGTGCAGGTCTGTGCTATGTGGAGGCAAGCGCAAGCGCAGCCGTGAGGGCGGCGGCAGCGAGAGTAGGGGTGAGGGAGACGAGCTCCTCTTATCTTCCTGGTCCCCCACAGTTGGGGCTGTTGGATCTCCTGCCCCTCCACGGTCTGTAGCTCACTTGTCTCTTAGACTTGTTTCCTCCTGTCATGCTTCCTGTCCTTATATTCACTCTTATTCATGCTTTAATTCCTGTCTTTGTGCTCACTCTTATTCTTCCTTTAACTTCTGTCCTTATGCTCACTCCTATTCTTTCCTTAATTCCTGTCCTTGTGCTCAGTCTTATTCTTCCTTCAACTTCTGTCCTTGTGCTCACTCTTATTCTTGCCTTAATTCTTGTCCTTATGCTCACTTTCAATGTCGTTCCAATCCTTGTTTTCATATCTGTTTTTTACCTCATTCCTATGCTTGTCCACCCACCTGTCTTTGTTCTCGTACATATCTTTAGCCTCATTCCTGTTGATGTTTTTTCCTATTTTTATTTTTTTCTGTTTTTTGACCGTAAATACCGCTCTCTTCAAATCTTCATTGAATTACTCATTCAATAGATAATACTTGTGTCCGATGCCAGTTTTGTCACACTTCTTACTGGATTATGTTACAGCTGATTTTGAAGGGTTTGAAGTTGAACTCTCAGGGTCCAGTGAAATCAAAGTAAATAACTACAAATATGTTTCGAACGCTTCATAATCTTGTATAATCCTGATCGGCTTCCATTTGGTTTTATATTACAAATTTTGATATCCTAGTCCATGAGTGCTTTAATTGTACAAAAGTCGGACACTATTCGTCTACTGGCAAAAATTAATCTTTATTAATATTCGCTAATGGCAATTTAGAAATTGCATTCCTAGTGTACAAGAATAAGCAAAAATTAGATTAAAAATTGTCTTCATGTCACAGTATCCCCGAGTAAATATTCAACCAGTAGTCTATCATGCTTCTTCACGATTTCTTTCACACTCATCAATGATCTCGAACTTGTCTTGTATTTGACCTCCACTGTGTTCTACATCACTTGTTAGAGTTGATCAATGTATGATTATACTAAGAAAAGATATGGATCTAGAATCGTAGGATGAGGATTGTGTGTCAAAAGAGTTTGTTGCGGTCTTAAACATAGATTTGAGTGAAAAGTTAAGAAAATTTGTATTTAGGAATAAAGTTTGGATATCACGTTTACAGTAGATGGTAGAGAATCCGAAGGTTGAATTTAAAGTCTGGAAATTTCAATTTTGAGAATCAGAAGCTTGATAATGTAAGGCTGCGAAAAGCTTGAGTTAGACAATCGAATTCTATAGTTTGAGATTCTAAGGCTTTAGTTGTAGAGAATAATACTTTGACCACAAAGTGTGAAACTTCGGTGCCGGAATCTAGTATTTGTGTTTGTGCTACTATTTAATGTGGATGCTAATATTTAAAAATATACTTTTTTGAGTATCTGAAATTATAACCATAATTTGGTGTGTACGTTGACTTCTTGATTATCGAAGCTAATGGTGACGTCAGTAACTGTAACTCTCTTGTGATGTTACACAGCCATTCCAGATGTAACGGTGCGGACGCTGGTACCACTAGAAGCGGCAGCCGGGCGGCCAGGAGGGTGGGTGGTGGTGGGGGAGAGTGCAGCGTGAGCAGCGATGACAGTGACGGTGGTGCGCTGGCTGGAGACGGCGGAGAGACTGGCCACTGTGAGGTATTCACTTGTGATGAGGGGCGAGAGGCCGATGATGAGCAGAGCGACTGGGTCACTGAAGGGCCTGGGCCTGTCTATGGGGTGCCCTCACTCTCTGCTACCATGGTCAGTCTGTATGCCAGCTTCCTCTATTAATTTGTATGTATTAGGTATAAATGTCCTAAGCCCTGATACACATAAAGATTACTAAATCGTAAGTCCTGACGACATAGTCTTTAAATGCATGGCTCTCAACTTCAGCACGGAAAGAGTCTGTGTAAGAGGGTTATTGTTTCAACTTTTATGTGGTGTGGAGATTCAACTGAGCAAAGGAGTGGGGAAAACACTAAACGTTTTAAAAATAACTAGTTGGAAAAGTACGGTAAGAGTGGCATTATTTAATGAAATGTGAAACAAACGCATAAGGAGGACCCGTGTAGTCTGGGCCAATAAATTGATGAAGATGAATGTGCCAAGTAGATATGTTAGAAGTAGACTGAGGTATGAACTGATGTAGCGAGAAAAGTGTTTTCTAAGAGACACCTCTGTGTGTATGTTTGTCCGAGGCGATACGGAGTGATATAAACACTTAATTTAGCCCCGGTGAGACCGTCAAATTCGTTATTTTCTTGCTAATGAGTATGAACTTGAGAGGAGGAGCTGCTTTGATCAACATACCGCTGCTGGAAGAGGTTCCTATCTCCCATAGGAGGTTCGTGTTAATACCAGTTTCTAGTGGATTCCAAAAATTAGGAATTCTTTTTCTGTGAGGTGAGGGGCGTGATAATAATCATTACTGCTCAGAAATGCTTACGGTTAGAGTAACTGATTTGCACTGCACCTGAGCTACGCAAGAATTGTGCTAACGCTATTATCCTGGACATGCAGAACTGCGATGATGGAGGACTCTGCAGTACCCTGTACAGCTCGCGGCTGCGCTTCCAGAAAATCAGAGAGAGAATCCTCGTGAGTTGTTGTGCATCTTCTTTGTATCTGCAAGCAGTATTAACAGCCTAATAATAATTATTTCTCTATTGTTGTATCGTGATCAGCTCGTGAACTGTGCTTAGAAAACGATAAATACATACACACACTCACATAACAACTTCCCGAGTGTCGCTTCTGATGCTATATGGGCTGAAAAACACCCAACACAAATGTTCATAGAAGTAAAAAAAATGCATTTCTTGCTTTAACCCTTTAGTTCTAGTGAGAGGAAGGCCATGAACAGAATACTTATGACCTGTGCATTCTTTATGGATTAAGAGTACCGGAAAATTAAGCGGCCAGCTGATGGACGTGCTCACTGTTTGTGTGGCAGCTCAGTGTTACAAATTAGATGACCTGTAACTGTGAGGTCTGTACTTGTCTTGAGTTATGTTTATTAAGTGGTTTGTAACCTGACCAATGTGCTGAACAAGATATGACCTTGTGTGCAACCTGACCAACCTGCTGATATAAAGCTAATGTTAAATGTGACCTAACCAACCTACTGAGCAAAATCTGACCTCAATTGAAAAAAAAGCTAGGACTTAGCAGGACACGAACTTAAACCTCAATATCACGAAAACATCATTGGCTAGATGAATGCAAGAGATTACTCTTCTTGTATTTCAGGGCTCGGTTAGTTGAGACTAGAACAAGACCGATGTAAAGGTATTAGTGTCAAAGTTTCTACAGTTATTTAACATTGAAGATTACATTGCTGTCAAAAACGAGAGTTATTTAAGTTATTTCTAATTTCTCCAAACTTTCTGTATGAATGAGTGTTTATGCAAAATTCTTAAAATTCTACGACAGCTTTGAACATTACTCTTCTAGCTTTTACTGTACTTATAAGTATTTCAAGGTACTTTAAATATTTGGAATTATTAGTGATAATATAATATCATACAAGTGCTGTATACCTCGGCGCTATAGGTAAGAGGCGAGTAAGAACATTCACGCGACAATTAAAGCTTAAAAAGTTTGGACTTAATTGTAAACATTAGTTAATCGCATGTCAATCAGTAGCTTGCGATATTGTTGACAGTGAATGCTATTGCTTATACTGGATTATGTTAACTGGATAGTATTTACATTATGAATGCCAGTATCAGCTGCTTGTATTGTGTACCTGAGAGCTCACACTTGGTCGCAAGCGGCCTGGTGCCGCAAGTGCTGATGAAGAGTTGTTGTAGAGCTGAATCAGTATCTGAATCTGACTCTTAATATAGAGGCGAGAGATCAGGGCGGGCAGGAGGCGACTAAGGGACAGGAGGCCTGGCTACTCCATCAGTGCCTCCTCCGTCAGCGAGTCGGTGACTCGTTTCCTTCAGGTGGGTCCATGTAAGAACCTCTTTTCAGGTGTGAGATGGATGCAGTTGGTACAATTAACTCGTACTTTTTGTACTAGGGTAGTTGTGCAAATTCCATCCATATGTGCTAGGGTTTTACAGTGGAATTATGTTAGCTCCTACGCCTATCTTGTGCTTGTGAGTGGATCGTTTGATGCAGGAAAACTGGTGAAAATATTTTTACGTAAGATTTTCATTTGATTGTTGATGTCTTGGCCAGTGGCGGTGTTCAATGCTCTGTAAATCAAGTTATAACTACGCTTCCCCAACGCTGTGTGACACAAATAGGATCTTTCCTCACTGACTAGACAGATGATGTCACAAACTAATCCATCAAGCTTTTTATACAGGGATTTTTATATACAGTTCAAAGTTTATATACAGTTCATGAAGTTTCTTTGCAATTCAACAAATTGTAATTCAAATGTGAAAATAATTACAAAAGGAGAATTGGATGTCATTTTTTTACCTCATTCCATGAAAAAAATGGACTTATGATTCGAGGATACAAGGTGCGACCCCTCACTTTCTTTGTGGACTATCTCGATGAACTTAGCTAGTGATGTGGTGGTGTTCTGATCTCCAGATTCTCATATTGTGTTTATTCCGTTTCCTTGACGAAGGAAAGGTTACTCATCACGCAAACAAACTTGTGTGAGGAAGGCTTCATCCTCAGAAATTCGTTTCAGCATGTTAATTGCAAGCTCTTTTCATTTTGGCTTATCATTTGGTTCAAGTGCTTGTAATAGTTACACTTTGTAAGCATACAATCGAAACTTTTTTGGTAGGACCTTGAACACTGTCGAACGTGGTCGCTGTCTGGCAGCAGTACGGATGAACTTTGTGATAGAACGAACGAAGGCTTGTCTTACACCATCGATGCTTTCCTCAGATGTTATTGATCGTCCACTCCTTCCTTTATTGAACATTGTCTCCCTGAATTTCTTGTGCTATTCGTAAATTGACGGACGTGATGGTGGATCTCGTCAGTATTTAGTTTAGTAGTTTTGCCGATTCTGCGTTTCCGATTTTGTTTCAATAAACCATACTACTAATTATGTTTGCTCTTAAGAAGTAGTAATTTTTTCGAGATTCATTCAACAGTGCGTTTCCCTTTTTTATCAACACTATGTCTGAAACGCACATATGCCTTGTGATTAAAAACTTTGATAACCACAGAGTACAATAAAACAAATTTGATTATCCCATCAATTGTCTTCTTAATAAATATGTTAAATTGTGAAGAGAATTTATGGACATCCTTAGCTGGGGGAAGACCATATGATTTGCCGCAGTGGTTTGTCAAATTTTAGGGTGAAATCTGTCAAGGAGTGACCGCTTAGTATAGTTTGTGAAGTGAGTGTGGTGATGCAGGACCCTCAGGCGTCTGAGCTGCAGTTACAGCCGTCGTCAGTAGCAGAGCAGGATGAGCTCCAGCGACTGGCACGGCTGTACAGTCTCCACCTGAGGGTGGGGGAGGAGGAGGAGGCAGCTGGACCTCCTCAACACTCTGCTTCTGCCACCAACAGCTGCTTCGTCACAAAGACCAGGTCAGACTTCTACCGTACTGCCTACTCTCTACTGGTCGTGTTTCTCGTGTGGCTTGTCTTAATCAGTCAGTTTGGCAACGTACTTCTTTGTGTCGTTGCTCAGTTGAGGATACGAAGATTTTATTGATGAGATGAACATTGATGCTGCTTACTTGAAAATCTGTACCTGCATCAAGCAAAGTGATATCCGTTGCTTAGTTTTACCTCTAGTTCTCTTGTACTTTTGATGCAGAATAATAGTTAGGGTGACCGTAGTTAGTTCCATTGAATTAGTTGTCTCTCGTGACAAGAATTTGAAAACGCTGAGGAATGATGAACTCTACGGTATAATTACTACTAGGAAATGATTTCCGAAGAAGTTCGTTTGTTATACTCGTAAATGCCACAAAATTTCTACACTCACTATGTGATTTTCTGTACGATACGTTTTTGCTTTTATTGTCAGGATCGTGTGTTGTAGGTTCGTCCTTCCTGATTTTTTAATTTCACTCACATGATGGAGGTTAAAATTGCTGAAGCTACACGTAATTTCAGTTGTAGTTGTAACTTAGATTACCCTAAGGGATTTAGTCTACAAGAGACGCTAATCATAATAAGAACTATTATGTAGCGCTTCATCTTCTTACTGTTACCGGCGGTGTGTAGTGTATACCGTGTTTGTTATGGACATAGTGATTTTCCAGGGTGCTGAAGTTTTACATGCTTCTGCGTTAGTTATTAATATACTATGCAGTATGTGTTCGACTGTTCCTCAGCCTCCTAAAGTGAACTGATGGACTATCGTGGGATGCCTGTAAGAACTCGTATATCTCGAAATGTCGATGTCGCTACTGTGAGTGTTCTTGATCCTTTGCCCTCTTTGCAATCATTCACAGTTACAGAAGCTATATTAAGTTGCCAACTCTCTTCGCTTCTTATCATGCTCTACAGCTGGAGATCAGCGGATTATTGTTTCTTGGGTTAAAACTGTAGTGTTTTGTGTCTCTCAGAAATACTCTGCAGCAACAGGAGCACTTGACCGTGCCTTCGTTCTCCAACCTCGCCCTTCCACCACTCCCAGCCGCTTCTTCGCACTCCAAAGACACGAGCACCTGTCCCAGCTTTTCGTCTCTGGTGCAGTGCTCACAGTCACCCAGTGCGCTGCCACCTGCTCTTCAGGTACATCTTTTGCTGTCCTCTTAAGGTACATCTTAGATTGCTCTCTTTCACTTCGTACACTAGACTTCAAATCCAGAGATGCCTTCATTGATCAAGCAGTTATTTACCCTTGTTTGAGCGGGTGTCTGTCACAATGTGTTTTGAGCGCTTGTTTCGTTGTTAAAGTATGTAGAAGATTGCTCTACATTTTGTAGATAGGTACACGTTCAACGAAAATTTAATTGCGGGATCCGTTTTCAATATTCCAACGCACGATGCAGCACGTATCGTTGCTGTGTAGGTCTTGTTACGTTTCTGTAGTTTCTTTTTATGCCTCATAATATCTGCATTCAGAAAACCATGATTTATTTTCATTTGTCTGTGCTGAAGATAAACGTTTGGAGGTGCGCTCAAGAGTGCTGTCTTGATTTCACTTATAAATTATGACGCGTTTCGTTAGGCTCTGAGCCAGGAGGCGCTCACAGGCGGCTGCTCAGCAGGGGCCTCTGAAGTATCTTTCCCCTGGGGCCTGCCCATCCCTCTCAGTGACGCCGCCAATAAGAGGAGGAAAGTGCCGACCTCTCCCTCTCTCATTTATACATTCAGCTCGTCGTCCGGCGCTGGCCACCATAGCTCATCTAACGCTGGTGAAGGCGGTGATGTTGCGGGCAGCTCCCACTTCCAAAAGACGATGTCCTCTTCTCTCTCTCAGAGACCCAACTTTGTTGTGGCCGTCACCAGCCCTGCAGATATGGAGGAAGCGGTCATGGACGAAGTGTCCGACCAGTCAGGTACATGTGCATTAGTTTTGTGAAGTCTCGTGTATTTTTCAGATAGTATATGATATGGACCGTGGAAGATTAAATCCTCAAAAAAGTGTCTCTACCTTATGTCGATTTTCTACCTGGCAATCGTATTTATGACGAATGAATACTTAGAAAGTGATAAATTACTTCAGTAAGTAGCCTCCAAAACGTGTCAACTCTACTGGGAAAGACAGGATCATTCACAAAATTCATGTAATATTTTTTCAAAACCAGACTTACATCGCATAGTTCCCTAACCCTGCGATACAGGCATGTCGGTGTTCTGCCGTAAATTAACCATTTTCACTGGAATTATCCTAAATATTGTGTACAGTTGATCAGCTCTGACTGCTTAGTTATGACTCTTCAATTCTTAACGTATTCGTCACTTGCTTAAATTACTGAGTTTCTAATTTAAGAATTCCGTCCGTAAGTGAACTGACACTTCACTGATTAGCCCAGAAGACGAATATCAGGTATGTTTTCCTAGTATATCCAACCAATTATGAATTATCAACATTAATGATAGTTATTATTGCCCATACGTTTTTATGGAAGATGTACCTGAATAATAAACGAGTCTTAACGAATTCTTTGAAAATTTGAGAACTGTAACTTCTGGACAAACAAATTTGGAATCTTGTATTTAGCATGGAACTGTCGATCACTCCTGACATATAAACTGTAATGAAAGAATGAATTTATCTGTAACTGAATAATTGCCATCTTGCCATGTTCTTGCAGTCGTTTTTATATTATCTTTACATACAATAACTTCGAATTAGTTTTTTATTAATATCTTTTGGGGGTCGGGTTGTGAATCAAGAAATAGCTCATGAAATATGTTCATATGCCTAGTACCTAATAGCCCTAAGTTTTGTTTCTGAGTTGTTAAAGGAAATAATAAATTTTTAGGAACCTAAATCTTCAATGAAGTTCATGGACAATGTCTGTGGGAGTAGCTGAGAGAAAATTTCTTCGTATTTCAGAGCGGCGGGAGAGAGAGCCTTTCTCTGACGGTGAAGTGGAGATGGCCGGGTAATAAATGTATCTCACTTTCCTCAGCTTAACAGGGCCAGTTCAGATCAGTTCTTCGACAAGTGAAGAGTGAAAAGCTAAGCGTTGCTGACTTTGGAACGATTTTTTTTTTAAATTTTGATGCTCAAAAGCACTCTTGTATACTACTTTACCTTTGTTTTTTGTTTGTGGGTTTGGAAGTTACTAACTTTTTTAGAGAACATTGTTTCGATTCGTTAAAGTTAGTTGAAATAAATAAGTTATTCATTTCAGTGCCACCTTAGATTAGTATTAATCACTCCTACCTAGCTGAAATTGCCTCATTGGGTAGTGGTCTATGTATTGTACAATGGTAAACTCAAGAACGGTAACTATATTTTTGTACATATCAAAGTTTGTATCCGGAATAAAATTTTGTAGAATATTCGTAAATTTTGCATCAAGAACTATTCGTGTGGTGAAAAAAATAATTTTTTCATTCCTGCTTTTTCATTTGGATCCGTTTTGAAGGCCATAGTTTGTATTACCATTACAAACTCGTGACTTCATTTGATGATTTCAGTCCAGGTTTGTAAAGTGAGGCGGAATGCGTGGCAGTAGCGGTGAAGAGGACTTGAGGCGTGGCTCTAAACTGCCATACTAGAAACCTAATGAAAAGTGAGAAGCTAGATGTACCTGATACAAGAGATCTAGGTGATTAAAGATGGAGCAGCGATGATATTTCTGACGAGTGTGGACCATTTTACTCAGGTTAATAAAGTAAGAACGGGTTACGGAGAAAAAGTTCTGGTTTATGTGTTGTCGAATATAGTATGTTAAGTATTCAGGTGGTTTGGAACTGCGAAAAATAACCGGATTGTGTCATGTCTACTTAATAAGAAAGGAAAGCTTGAAGTGCAAGGAAGGTGTATATAAGATAGATTGAAATTTGCATGGGTTAAATGATCATAAAAATATGTACTTGAAATCAAGACGGACGTGAATAGGAGTTGCTTCAACCAGTAAATTATATGACAGAATCAACCCTGTTTGGGTCTCCTCTCTCACTTGGCTTTATCTCTGTAGTCCTGGTGCAGGAGAGTTTCGCTACAATTCTGTAAGACTGTATCACTCTGAGGTACAGGGGTTGGCTGAGCAAGGCCTTTTCATAGAGGTGGACCAGTGTTGTCAGTGTGTGTGTCCATGATGCAATGCGTCCTTTACTTCCTCTCGGTGAAAGGTGTGAATGCCTAGGTTGGTTCTATTCATAAGTTCTATTCCCTTTATATTTCGCTTGTAAAAATATTTATGCAGCTGTAAAGGAGTTGAAGTTGATTAAATCAACAACGAATCTAGTGCATTTTTGACAAAATTTACCGCGCTGTACTGTTGTAAAATTTTTAGTTTTTTTAGTAATTGCAGTATGGTGTTAATAGTTAATTCCTATGGTTTCGGGTGCGTAGAAGATACCAAATAATTTTATTGTTTTTGAGGCTGTTTTTGAGTTTCTCCTGAGACAGGCAGTTTTAAAATAAATTAATTTTTATATCTCAGTGGTTGTTTAGAAGTGTGACGTATTCATGTTGTTAGCAGTGATATTGTTCATTATTACTAGGCGACTCGCAATATGAAAAAAATGTTTGCATTGGTTGCAAATATGGAGTCTGATTGTCTTTAGTGCTCGATATTATTCATCGTATTTAGAGTGGAGGGAATATCCTATCCAATATCCTTCTCTAAGAGGAATATTAAAATTTTTAATTATTAAGCACCTGCGAAAACGTGGTAGAACACTGACCACAGTAATAATCATGCTTCATCCTATGCCCTTGATGAACACTCAAGCGCTCCAAGTCAAGTGAATTCTTTGATAAAATTTCTGGTGTCCATCCCAAATGAACGAGAGCTGATAATGCTACTACTCAACTATGGACTAATGAAATGAATTAACAGAAGTTATTAATTTCCGGTATGAAAGCGCTTTCTTATTTAAGTGTGTTTGCAGAATTGGTTGTCCAAAATTTGTTGAATTTTCTCACTCATGGAGTGTGATTTTGTACGAAAAATACACTCCCCTTTACCACATTCTTGTTGATTGCGTATTTTGCAATAAACGGCTTTTATTCGAGAGATCTGGTAGCTACATATTTCCTGTTATTCACAAACTTTTCTCCGGGAACATTCTATCTTGAAGTTCTTTTGCCACATGTTCGAGGCTAATTTTTGGCTTTCAAAGGGTTATTTGTTAGTTCTCTAAAGAACTTTACGTGTATTTGACTAGTCACATCAACTGAAACATTTCGTGCTCAGTCTTGTGTAGCTCCAGCTGTGGTTTACGTTTTGTTTATGACTGATTGCTTTGTTCTTTGCGTTCCGGACGTTTCATTGTGATTGTTGTGTTCCAGTGTGACCTGTGTTCTAGGAACGTGTTTCTGCCTGGACTACCATAATACTCGCCTTCTTTAGTGTGGTACTGTGTACTGCAGAAGTGGTGCGAAACCTTGGCGAGCCTTAATACAATACCTCCTATCGCATAAATACAATCGCACAACAAGCTTTAAAAATAGTGATACCGATGTCACTAATGCTACTATTGAAAAAATTAGACTATTTTGCTTTACACTGATGGCCAACCTAGGGAAAAATAAAATGTATGTATGTTGTTCGTGCAGATCTGGATCCTCAAAGTTTAGAGTTTCCTTTTCCACGTGTGCGTTTGTTCACGTAATAATGATGTGAAACACCCTAATATTTTACTGTACATTACGAGGCTAACTATGTTTAGGTATTTTAAAGCTGACAAGCTTTAAAAAAGACGCCATAATTTCTGCTCACGATGTCATAATTGTTGATCACATGAGAGCGTCATGCATCATACGACTTTGACGTGAGTGCTGAAGCTTCAACTTGGCTAAGGACGATCAAACCCTGCATGAATTTGAACTGTTAACAGTGACGCGGTCCCGCCAGGCGACGAAGGCATTCTATATATATTTTGTAAATCATATTAATTATTTTAGGCAGAAATATTACTAATGGTTCCCGTGTAAGAGTGTCAATAAGTCATTTTACGCACGAATGTCAACCAAACTAACGGTTCCCTTGCAGTTTGAAAAATGACGCATCTGATTACGGAGGAAGTACCTTCTCCTTGTAGAGAACTTCGGAGCGTCACAGTGTGTCGTGAAGACGAGCTTGTTTCTGACGTGTAGTGAGCGGTCCTCACGAGTGTACATGTTTGTGTCTGTCTCTGTCTGCAGACTTGTGCACATCACGTTTGTGTGTGTGTCTGTCAGCGAATACTGTGCACTTGACATTCCTTAGAGCAACTTTATGTCACAATGCAGAGCCAGTAATGCCTATAACATCATTGTGTTATAGGTTTCGTTTAGTGATTACATAACCCTTGTCTTCATTTATGCCTGGTTTCTGTGGCCTGCGGATAGCCGACACCTTTTGTACTGTCTTCCGTAGTATTTTCGTGCTTTTTTATGCTCCCCTTTGCGCCTTTTTTTCTTTTTGATACAATGTGACGGCGGTTTCGGTAGTAAATTCTTTAACTTTGTATCATGTGACTAAGAAACTATCGAATGCTACCGCAGGTACTGTAACTGGCCTATTAATTTAATATTTGTGCATTAATCACGAATAGACCACCCATTGAGCGAATATGATTGTTACCCCCATTTAAATATAAGCTCATCATTGATTGTAAGACAATGTTTCTGTACAAGACCATCGAACTAAGCTCCAATAGAACATTTTCAGAAAATGGGTAGGATTTCTCAATAATTGCATGGAAGAGCAATCAGCCCCGTTCCCAGCTCCTGTGTAGACCGAGTAAGACCTCACATTGAAGTGAGTGGATTGAGACGGAACATTTGCGTCATCTCTGTGCCGGTGGCATCTCTTGTTTGTTGGCACCCTCAGCCTGTGTTCCTTCACAACATTGGTGACGGAGTTGTGTCTTTACGTGCAGCTGAGGCATATCGTTATAATTAGTTTTATTAACGAAACTATATTTAATTCTGGAGAACTTCTAAACTCCAGAAATCATTCTTAGTTATAAAAGCTGTTCACTGGAAAATTATACTCAATATTTTTTGGGAATTGTTTTCAAGCCATATTCTTTCCCTTGCCCGTGAACGCGATTGAACATTCCAAAAATTCCTACGCCGTGGGTTGTCACCTTACTGTACCACGTGACTCGGTGTGTGTGCATTTTTAATGGGCTTTTCAACTGATATTTCTGTGTACTTCCAGCGCCGTCTGAAGAGCAAGTCTAGTCCTATTATATTTGGTAATTGTTATAATATTTTTTGTATGATTGTTTTAGGTACATCTTCTTGCAAGGACTGAGACTTAGATTTGAGGGCCAGCGTTTGGGTGTGGCCTTTGTAACGGCCTTTAATTCCCTCTAATCCACACATACAGCAGGGTGGCATTCCAGAGTTTTTCTCCTGTGAGACAGGGTCGTCTAAAGTAATTCCTCTAGGGCCACCCTGAGTCATTCAATACAAATGAACCAGCCAAGTGAGGGCATCACTGGGAGATCCAGCTTGTCATAAACAGCCCCACATGCTTAGCGGGTAGTCACATGCAAGAAAACTAATTATTCGACATCAATGTCGCTTATTCCATACATGCACTGAGAAATTTTTCATTGCATCCGGAACAGTCATGTTACATTACTCATTCAGCCCTACAAGATATCTCATACCAGAGTTCTCGTCAACACACCTGGTATTCCACTGGTTCTCTCCATACTGCTCATGGACCACATCCCTGAAGCTTTCTCGCTCACGTTCATATGACTACTACATTCTAAGACTAGATGTTGAACTGTTTCCTCTACTCCTGTTATACTGCAGACATAATCTTGTATTCCCTTCATTCTACCTCCATGTACGCCCATTCACACTTAATGACTTACATCTGACGGCAAACAAGAGTTGGCTGCTGAAACTTCCATCGTAAAACATTTCAAACCTTGGTTCATTCTTACTGACATACCAAATTAAAGTAGTTTTCCCATTCATACTACGCTTCCATTTCTTCAGACCATACTCTTTTGTTAGTGTTTCAATTTCTTTCTTCCACTTATTGCCATCCCACTCCAGTCCTTTACCTCCATAATTCCTCAATAACCGTGCGTCCATTGGTGTCTTCCAATTCTAACACGAACAATCTTCTGAATCTTTAGTTTTCTTGCAGGCCCCCAGCAAAATTTCTCCCAAAGACTTTCACTCAGATTCCGTTCAAAAATTTGTTTAACCTACCTTTTATTCTTCATTCGCTCAATTCTCACCCTATAATTCAACACAACCTTTACCATTCTTTCAGAAAACAGATTCCACCTTCTAATAGCTTTTACAGCCGTCCATTTTGGGGCGCCTAATGCCAAACGCCCTACCCTATTCTGCTGCACCTCCAACTTATCAAGGTCTCCTCCATTCCATGCCATAACGTTTATGCCAAACATTATGCTAGGCACTGCGACATACTTTCAAATTCCTCTGACACATTCATATTTATTTGCTCTATATAGGAGGGGGTATCGTAGTAAATATAGCTAAATATTCCGACTTATTAGGTTCGACGGAGAGTTTGAAATTTTTTCTCGTATGTCAATCTTAGATGAAATAAGCATAAAAAACTAAGGGGCTGTATTAATTTGGTAGAAATCCTAATTTCGTTTTATATATTGAGGTGTGTTAATGTATTTTTGAGTAAAAATAATATTTGATCTGTCAAACTTTTAAATTTTAATTTTGAAGTTTTTGTCGTAGCAAAATATTTCATTGTCTCTTAATGTGGTGAAGATGAATTATATAGTGCATTCATGGGGTCATTTGTTCTCATTAAACATTTTCTTGGCAGACAATTCACTGTCGCCTGATATCTTAGGCAGATTTACTGACGGAGTCTTGAATCATCTATCATGAATTGCATTAAGAAAACAATCATTCGAAATACTTGCATGCAGCTCTCATTATCTTTTATGTGGCGCAAAACTCGAAAATTTTGGCGTTATTGCCGATTTTAACGAATAATAGAAAGGATAATACTGATCATTTGGGCATTACCAGCGAATAAATTATTTGGTTTTCGTTATAAATACCTTCTTTCGTGTCCCATATTAATGGCATAGTGTAAAAATTGGTGCATTGGTTCAGGTTCCGAATTATGTGTTTCTACATAACTTCAGGCTGAAAGCAGAGACATCGTGCACCTGCCATTTAAAATGACGTGGAATAGGTACCCTCTTCAAGATGTTCGTTCAACTATAGAATAATTTTTTAACGCGTCTTTTTGCCGATATGTGTTTTCAATTCACGCTCAATAGTAATCCAAATGGTAATCTCGACATCACTTCTGTTGTAGTTCATCTCATTATTTGTATTTCTAGTTAAACTCCTAGTTATCAAATGTTTTGTGCATGAAATATTTCGGAGATCGCTCCATGAGTTCCGTAAAAGAGAATTGTCTTTTACGGTATCTAAGGAGGTGTAGGAGTTTGCTGGATTTTTAGAGCTTTACTGGAAAATCAAGTCTGTCTTCGTTGATGTGCTCTCGTTGATATAGCTTATGAAATACTTAGGCTGACCGAGTAGCCTAACTTTCGTGTATGATAATGACCTTAAGAAAACTCTTCCCATACCAGTAAATGAACAATTAAAGTTTATATGTGTGTGTTAAGTACTAAAATCCACATATGATGCATGTAACGAATGAAAATAATATAACGCAGGTGTAGTAAATAGTGGTGATTGTGTGTGTTCTACGGGTAATTTATCCTAGGTAGATGACACAACTGCGTCAATTCTGATAGAAAAGGCTTCTGCGTTAAACCTCAGGCTTAATTCTCGGAAAATGCTCTAAGCTGCTGATCAACCTCCAGCAAGGAAGGGCGTCCTTCTTGATTCTTGATTTAGCAACTCAGGGAACCCGCTCTTCGGGCGTCCGGCGTATAAAACGACAAATTTTTACTGTCAATGCGTAAGCAAGTGATTTTATTCTGTAGGTCAGACAAATTGCTAATTTTGTTTCTGGGGATGAAAGCTATTCTAGTCTCCTAACTCCAGTGAAATATCATGGCGTAATACCAAGCAAAACTCCATGCTTTCAGGAAAAGTGCTGCCCTTGAGATTAAATTTTGTATACTTCAGACCATCAGTCAAAACTTCACTCACGTGACTAAGAGGAAACTGTTGTGAACGATATCCCATACATTTTTCAATAAAAAAAATTTCAGTACATGAAAATGCTACTGTCTTATAAAATATCTCAGACAGTGTCTTGATACTCGTACTTGCCTCTCAGGGTTGTGCGCAACGGAGATTGTCTTTTTGTGCATCTTGGGGCTCTGCCGTTTCTGGGAATATATACGACTCCTAAGCATTGGGATTGGAGAAGTTTGGTGTTGGTGTGTGCTTGTTATTGCCGGTGTACCTTAGAAAAGAAAAGATCCTCAGGGTAACACTAGCTTTTTGTTGCACGATCTGCAGTATTTTTTGCAAAGGGCTGTTGTCTGTTTATTTAATATCGTAGGCAGGAGAGCCTTTTATTTGTCAATGTCTCCTTTTTATTTTATTGGAGAGGCAGGCACGGTGCAACGAATCAGCTGCTTGAGTGTTTCAGTATTTTTTCTATAGTTCGGTTCAGTATATATCAACCTTTAAGATGTCTATGTTTCTTGAGTGCATCTTTGCGTAGAGTCTTCAAAGAAACATCGCGCTTAAAGTTATAGTGCACTGCATTGAGGGCTCAGATCTATCTGTACGGTGACGAAAACTATTTTATTTCTACCGATAAGATTGAGTTTATTTGGACAATAATTAGCTATTGTGAAGCATAACTGGCTTAT
>VCRD01002100.1:35402-64613 GCA_006783055.1 Trinorchestia longiramus
TTGCATTTAATTAATTGTGTTAATTACAAGTATTAATTGAAATATGGTGGTAGAATAGCATGCAGAAGACCCATGTATTGAACCAGGATTACGTAAATGATGAGAGAGAAAAGAACTCATCAACAATCAATCAATCATCATGCAATTCACAGTAGGCAGATAAACTTTTACCTTTTATATGCATTAAATCAATCACTAATAAATAAATTAGAGATGTCATTATATATACACCCGAAATTAAACGCGTACCGCCACAGGTGTGTTGAAGAGGACTCTGGTATGTGATATCTTGTAGGGCTGGATGAGGAATGTAACATGACTGTTGTGGATGCAATGAAAAATTTCATAGTGCATACACGGAATAAACGACATTGATGTCGAATATTCAGTTTCCTTGACTAGAATGTGACTAGCTGCTAAGGATGAGGGCTGTTTATGACAAGCTGGATCTCCCAGTGATGTCCTCACTTGGCTGGTTCTTTTGCATTGAATGACATAGGGTGGACCTGGATCAGGGGTCGGCAAACTTTTTTACCCGTCGACCCCTTCATAGGATATTTGTATTTACATCGACCCCCTCCATGCTATTATATCGTATCGACCCAGTAAGCGCAGAAAACAATAAAATGTAACATCGTTAAAAATTACAAAAATTGATACAAGTAAGTATCCCGTAAAAGTATCGCGTGAAAGGAGTGAGAGTGTACTCGGTTCTTTGTGTGGTGCATGTTTTGTGTATGCGTCGTCTGCACACGCCAGACATACACACATACTGCGCCAGAGGTAAGGCTTTGAGTAGCTGTCACTAGCGCACGCTGTCTCGACTGCGGTTACTGCATTGTAAACAATTGTTCACTCCTAACATTTAATTTGATTTACAACATATTTGTATTGAAGTTTTCCATTTTTATTTTGTTGATTGAAATTGGACCAAATTTCAAATTTTTCTATAAAAAATGTATTTGTATCCCAGGTCTTGAAAAATCTAATTGATTCTTTTTATTTTCCTTAATCGACCCCCTTCCGACCCCCATAAATTTATCGACCCCGTGAGTTCTGTCCTCGACCACCAGGGGTCGATATCGACCACTTTGCCGACCCCTGACCTAGATGAATTCGTTTGGACGACCCTGGCTCAAAGGAGAAAAATCTGGGATGCTACCCTGTTGTATGAGTTGAATGTGTGTGTATTAGAGGGAATTAAATGCCGTTACAAAGGCCCCAGCCAAACGCTGGCCCTCAAATCTAAGTCTAAATTGAAAATAGTTCAGCGGTCATCAGTGTCTCACAGATATACGTTCATCGGGAGATGTTTTTTCCGAAAAATTTTCTTCAAAATCTGTTCAAGCTCGATCACGTTTTAGTTTTTCTTTAAATTTTAATATGACAGAAATTCGTTGTTTTTGTCACTGTATTTTCGGTATTAATCAGAAATTCAAATATTAATGAGCGCATCGTAATTCGCTGGTTACTATTTTTCTACTTCGAACACACGTCCCTTTTATACTGTGTCTGTGATAATCTTATGATAGAGTAGTGATCACTAATATAGATTCTACATTTCTTTAAAGTTTCTAGTTTTAGTACGACAAAGCCTTCGTGTTCTACTCCAAGCCCTTCTTGATCCTGTTTATTCAAAATAGTGGTGGTCAATCTCAATTTGAGGTTTATGCATCGATATTTCCAGTGTTATGAGAAATAAAACTTTGTCGAAGTAACTAATAAATTTATAATACTTGTATTTCATTTTAACCCAAAATATGGGAAATTTAATAATAGGGGACTAGTTTTAGACTTTATAATTAATTGAATTGAATTCGCATAGGAGAGTACAATTCTTCAGTCATATTGTGACACCTGGACAACAAGTACAGGTCTAATAGATCTAACATATATCATTGTTCTGATGAATTTAAAAATCTTAATCCTTTCATATGTTCTTTATTACAATGAGTATCTACCTTGGATTTGATTTCTTATGACTCCTCTGAGACTACATTTTTGTCTAGGGTATAATCATGATGTTTGGGTGAACTACAATTCTCCGTTGGTCAATAGCGTATTTTAAGATTAGAAAATTGAATTATTTAATTTCATGTAATGGATGTACTCCAATGTTTGGGGCTTAGAGCTACTAATAACTTTTTTCTGATCGTAAAGTTGATAAGAGGAAAGAATATATCAAGACGCACATGTTTGTACAAAATTTTTTTGTAGAGTCGAGTGTTATCTTCCGATCTATACTGAGTCAATGCAAAAAAGTTTAGGTATGGGTCACTGAGTTGCCACTTCGTATTTGAATTTCAGAGCGACAAATTTAAAGAAAAATAGAAAAAATCCGCTGTTTGCAAGGTGTGACCAGCGTTTAGTACTCGAACCGACACCTCGCATTTCTAAAATGGCAAGTTATAACGTGTGTTTTATCGGTGGATTTCAGTTCATAATTGGCGCAAATTTTCTTAAACTATCTGTCAATAATTTTTAAGGAAAAGAGGAGGGGGGAGTGGGAGAGGAAGGCAGGTAGAAAAGACGCATTAAGCAGCGCCATGGTTATAGTATTCTACCACAAACCGGCGAGTGTCGTAGGCTGTTACCAGTGTGGAAGCAGGTCTTTTCAGTAATCGTTCCTGCGTCCGAGTGAGAAGGTAGGTATTTTGGTGGACCTCTATGTAGGATTATTAATTCTAAAGCAATGGAAGGATTTTTCATGCGTTTGTTTACCCCCACTAGGGCAGAAAAGTTTGTGCCTCAGCAGTGACGATCGCAATATTTTATGTTATACGAGAATGAAGCTAGCAAAGTCTATAGCGTTTGTGAATGTGAAAGTGTGGCTGCATGTGACTTTTACAGGGTTCTCGAAACGATGAAGTCATTATTTCCAGGTCTGATGGATGTGGTAGTTAGTCACTGGGGGCGAATGACGTCACACTGACCAAACATGAAGTGAAGTTATTGACAAAGTTTTGTTAATGAATAATTGATATTTCTTGATATAATTGGTGTCAGTGAACTGCAAGAACTGAGTCCGGTGTAAGGTATTGTATACTTTTTTTGATGTGTAGCGACTTAGCCCAATTTTAATAATAATCGAATTTTCTGATGACGGACACATTTTCTCACTAAATCCAAACATTACCTTTTAGTTATTCTTGATTGAAACCTTAAGATAAAAATTTTATTTAAATCGTCGTTAAACGTATCTATTTTTGTTTTGTTTTGAAGTATACCATTGTCATATATTACCCAGACTCTAGTCTTTTGCAAATAAAATTCTCACGTTCGTTGAAAGCTTCTCATTTTGCGTTGAGAATGGTATAACTACGTCCTGATTCCTCAAATGCATAAATACCGACTTAGTTATGACATGATACAGTTTGAAGCATAATCTAATGCTCTTGGCTTTCACTGATACCTAATTTAACTGCTCTGGTTTTAGTTGAAGGCCGTAAAAAGTGGTCCACAGTTAGGGAAGTGTAGCTAACTGTTGCGGTGTTGGTGTCCGAGTTTAGTGTTCTAATTTGATTATGTAATTAACTGTGCATCCGGAATTCAGTTTGAGTATCTGAAATAGAAGAATTTACTGCTTAATTTTTGCCAAGTTAAGCTATGGTAAAATGTGGCTTTCTTAATAATTTAAACTCCTTTACTAGTTGGCTTACCTTTTACGAGCGTAAAAGCAGAAGTTTATAATTTTGCATATGTTTAAAGCAAAAGTTTTGTTTTATCACATCACAACGTTTATGAGTTAGGTAAACTTGCAAATTTTTTTACTCTAGTTGCTTTTGTTATGATTAGTTATTATTGTCAAAGTGTTTCCTTCATATGGTCTATAATTTGATGAGCGTTTCGTTTTCTTTATTCAGTGTGGTTGGGTGAACTGACTTCTCACACTAGAATATCAATACGTGTTTCTCTTATTCTTTAAGTCCTCAGCTTCTTGTTTTCTAAGGACACATCCAAGTCTCGGTTTGTTGCACCTGTCGAGTGCACGTTCAAATTCTTTTAAAATTCGAAAGTTTACAAAAAATAATTGTTGTTTTCTTCTTTAAATTAAAGTCGGTACAATATGAGCAGCCAACTGTTTTTAAGCTGAAAATTTGCGAATTTCATTATTTGATCAAATTTGTAACCTCAAAAATGATTTGTATATCCGAATATGACTTGATCATGCGTCTTGTGCAATAAATTTCGGGAATAGGTTAGTTATTTTAGCTATAGCTAGCAGTAGATATGTTCAATACTTTTTATTTATTTCTTGGATCATCAGTGAATTAGTGAAAGCCGCCAGCTCTGGCTTACAACATTTTTCAAAACTCAGTTGCATTTCAACATTTCGACTCACCATCTCACGAAAGTCTTAGTGGTCACCACGCAGCAGTTGTATTATTAGAGGTCACCACGCGGCAGTTGTGTTGTTAGTGGTCACCACGCGGCAGTTGTATTATTAGAGGTCATCACGCGGCAGTTGTGTTGTTAGTGGTCATCACGCGGCAGTTGTATTATTAGTGGTCATCACGCGGCAGTTGTGTTGTTAGTGGTCATCACGCGGCAGTTGTGTTGTTAGTGGTCATCACGCGGCAGTTGTTGTTAGTGGTCACCACGCGGCAGTTGTTGTTAGTGGTCACCACGCGGCAGTTGTGTTGTTAGAGGTCACGACGCGGCAGTTGTGTATTCTTACAAATCAATTTTAGGAAGATACACAAACTTTTCATTCCAACTTAAAATAAAGGAATTTGTCTCGCCTTTGGCTTCCATTTTGTTTCTTATTGTCTAGGAGGTGAATGCGCATAGTGATCTTTCTCAGGGTAGCCTGAACGTTTTATGTCTTTTGTCGTGGTTCCGAGACCTGTGACTGCTGCTTGTCTAATTGGATTAAGACAATTTTTTATTTGTGGACAACTCTACAGCATTCTTTCGTACTATTAATTTGACTACCTGACTTTAGGAGGACTACATTGTTGGTATCAGTAAGCTCGGATGCTGCACCGCACGGTAATCAAATTTAAAGTTCTGGCAAAGTAGGAAAAAATATTTTATTAAGCTCTTAGGAAACTTACGTGCGGTAGAAAATGGAGTAGATAGCGTATAACTTCTATAGTATTTTGAACACGCGCATGCGCTGAAAACTCGTGACAATCTAACTCTCTGAAGTCGACCCAGTTGGTCAAAAATTTTAACTTCGTTGGTGAGATTATTGAGTTCTTGAATTTTTATAGATTCTTTTTGAAAATCAGTATGGGTACAGTGATTTAGAGGCACAAGAATTTTTCTAGCGTGTACCTCTAAATCACTATACCCATACTGATTTTCTTGAGCTTTGGTTCAAAATCCAATGGTGATTATGCTCATATTAGTTCTACTTTGCATTAAAAAATTTTTTATTTAGTTAGAGAAAAAATTTGAATTTTTGTCCATAAAAATTTTTCAATGCGTTCGTCAGTCATTACTTGAGGAAATATATTCTTTTATTGCGTATCATTCGCTTCTGCCTTAAGGATTATTGTAATTTTTCTATTGCGTGTATTTTTTGTTAGTGAGGAACTCAAAATAGTTGATTTTATTACTCCATGTTCGATTCTTTCCAAGGTCCACGAGCAAGTCAGTGCATAATGAAATATTTTCTATTCATCATTTTTGAAACCTGTCTTGGCTTCGGTATTCAAGTTTATGTAACAAATGGACCATTGTGTATTGATATTCCAATTCATTTTCATGACGTTAATAGAACTGTTCTTAAGTAATATGCATTTGCAAGCATATGTAAGCGTATGAATTGTTATAGCATTCGTAGTACGTCGAAACTGTGCTCTTCTTCATGTAAAAGTTGACAGCTAGTAGGCAAACATCATACTGCAGTTTCATGTATAGTAGTACAATGCTACAGTACTGACGTTATTAGTTACCATAATCACATCAGGTCTCTTGGTCCAGTGGCTCTCTGTGGCCGTCGTACTCTAAGCTTCACCACCTGCTTCCCATAACCTTCCTTCATTTACGCATTTGCATTTTTTATGAAGCTTCAGCCCTGCTGCTGACAAACATCTCGGGTTCTGGCTACCTGCTCGACCGTGCAAAATCTGGCTCTGTTCAAACGTTTAGCTTGATTTATACTCCAAAGTTTCTTTGTTTGCCGTAGCGTGTGAAAAAAATTGGACGTGAATAAGATGGGGTTTTAACGAAATAATTTTAGTTAATAATTGCTGCTGATCTTGAAGATAAACTATGTTAAGAATCTGTGAAAAGTGTAATTGCATTAAACAAAATCGAAGAAGAAATATAGTCAGTGTTTCGACCAATCTATATTTCCGTAATACAGGTGTACCGAAGCCCACACTGATAACTTATACTGGCATTGTCTATCTAGCTACATTCGTAACGAATTAATCCATGGACAGCATTTCTGCACGCTTAATGTCAGATATAACTTGGTTAAGGCAGAATTTAAATACTTATACTGGCTTTCATGACACGTTATATATTTATTTTATTCACGCTATGTTGTGCATTTTTGTCAGTTTACACCACGAGCAACGAAAGCGTAGATCGTTAATCGTCGAACAAATTCTCCAGCCTCAGTGTTGAATTGAAAATTGAAAATTCAGTTCTTGAGATTTACAGGATTTCCTAGCCACCTCTATTCATAGTGTTAACTTATCTGTATTTAGGTTATTTCAGACTTCGAGATCTGTTTTACTTCTACGTAGCTGGGTTCAGGAGTAAATAACCATGAGATGTTCACCTTTAGAAACTATATATATTATATTTACAGAATGAGGCATCGAAAACGAATGCATGAATAATTAACCTCGACATAGAAAATTTGAAATGCGTTAGAGTGAGCTTTATTGGAATAAGGTTCTTGAAGGTTCTTGTTCTTGGGTTTCTTGCTGATCTACACTCTTTGTTTTATACGGACTTCCGTCCCAGTATTCCCAAAGTTCAATACTCAGTAGCTCAATTTATTTAGGTCCTCCCATAGAACGACTAGGTTAGATCTCAAAAAGACTAGGTGAGGTTTCCAAAAGACGGCTAGGAAAGGTTCCCACAGGACGAGGCAGGTTTCAGGGACTACGTGGTCAGATTTTTGTGTTCGTTTTGACCTTTGCATCTGCCGGTTAAATTGGACCTTTTAGAATCGAATCTGAATTTCAGTTGTACATCCGAAATATGCATACATATACTTGTGTGCGCATATATGTACATATGTATTTGTGAGCATATATGTACATTTATATCATATTTGTTTGTTTATATGTATGTACATATATATAGTTGTGTATACATATATTAAATATGTATATATATATTTGTGTATATATATGGATGTTTATATACATATATTTGTGTATATGTGCATGTATATATGTGTGTATATGTATTTGTATATATATATATCTATTTATATTTATAAATTTATATATATATATATATAATTTGTCCATGTGTTTCGAGTTAGTGATTCTGTTCACTAGCACGTGCGGAAGTTCCATGACACCACCACGACTTACAGACAATGGCAGAGCGGTTGTCGAGGGAAAAGATTATCAGATCTTTCAAATGTAGGATAAGCTTTTCTGGGTGAAAATTTTAGAATATAAACGCGTAATTGAATCCATCTACTGTCGGATGTCGTGTTTGGTTGTAGTAGTCGCTTGACTCCCTGTCTTCTCACCCTAATAAATGTTCCGTCATTGTTGTCTTGCCCATTACTAAGAATATTCTCATCTCATCCAATACAACAAATATTTTGAATGTGCACTTGAAATAAAGCGAGACATTTACATCTCTGAGGATTATCTTGGGCGTACGAAATATCTGACATAGCACGTAGTCACGTCGTAGCTACCTTCAAACTCAGTGTTGCTTCTTCATGCGTTTGAAGATAATTATTGATACATCACTGGGCAAAGACGGTACCCGTTTTTAGTCGGCGTTTTTGAAACCTGATTGTTGAGCTCGACCTCGGCGAAAAATCAACTTAAAAACTTGGTGGAAATTCTATATTTTCGGTGTGAAAATCATGACATATTTGTACAGTTATTTGTTGGACAAAATCTTTTGCTGATTGTAATAATATAAGTTTCTTTTCATTTATTTATGCGACTCAAATTTGCGTTGTGAGCACTGGAGGTGCGAAGAGCAATGTCTGTACATGAGGGAGCGAAGGACTACGTGTATAATCATATCTTTCGTACAGTTATTTCTGTTGAGAAATGATGCATTTGTAACCAAAACATTGATTTTTGAGGGACAATTTGCTTATTTTATGAATTTCCTACGTGTATCACTATGACTTCCTCTTCTAACAATCATAAGGATTAGGTTTTGCTAATGGTGGTCCCAACTAACTTTTTTGCATAAGCATGACTTTCCGAACTTTATTTTTGTCCTTCTAGGTTACAAGCTGCTCACCTGCCTACCTCAGTGTCTATGTATCTCCTGAGTAAGAACAAACTGTTTTATCAGTCAGGTTCTAGAACAGCCAGTTTTGCTATAATTTAGTAACACATCATACACAGGCATCATTTTCAGCATTTACTTCAGGTGATTTATAGAGGACTTACATTTTGTATGACCTGTTATCGTGAGAACAAGGAACTTGCTTACCTCGTCGTATTTCTTTTGTAGGTATTTACTGAAGGATTGCCATAGGAATATTATGAATGTATAAGGCGAGAACTAATGTAAACGTATAGGATGTACACATACACACCAGCGAAGAATGGAAATCACGCAAGTGTGACGGAAAAATATTATGTTGAAAATATACAGGGTTTTAAAACGCGAATAAGTACTGAAGTACGTTCAGAATTATACGCTATCACTAATTTAACGTTGAGCTAAATGAGTTCAAATAATTCTTTAACAGAGGTTTGGCTCTACTAATGAATGGTACGATTTCTAATATTAATATCATTGAGCAATTATCTCAGTTACATTTTTGGCTGGCTCGTAGAACGCAAAATTTTGCTTTTTATCCTTTTCTTTCAGCCCTAATGTGTAGTGTGATTGTGATGAGGCTTCCAATGTGCTGAATTGAACCAGAATAAGCAGTGTGTTTTCTTTAGTGAGAAGGGGTAATATTTTTAATAGGCAGTGAACTTATCATTCATAGTGGGTTAAATTATTCAAAATATTCACTGCATATATTTAAAAAAATCACAAACAGTGAGTTAGAAAAAGCCAACTTGATTCAATGATTGGACTCGTTTTGAATTTTTGACCTGTCATAAGTCTGAAATGTTATTTGAATTTTCTTTTGTGTTGCAGATGGGTAGTACAAACCCACTATTTCGGCCGTTTAACGTCGTGCAGCAGTACGCCCAGTACGTCGCTACTGCCTTCGGTGGTACGAGCGTGTCCCATTCTGCCCCCAGCGATGGCAGGGTGCTAAGGATGCACTATCAATGGACCCTGTGGCTGCTCCTTATCGGATTTGCTTGCGTTTATTATAACTGGTTCACACGAGACATCATCGTCTGTGTGTCTCATTTCAACGCCGACGTACAAATCCGCCTAGATTATCTGAACATTTGTCTCTCTTATCCTTTCATTCGAGTTGACGATGAGAAGATCACGCTCTTGTTTTACCGATACATTCACTGGGTGCTGCTCCTCATAGCAGCCTTATATTACATTCCCAGAAAATTGTCTAAAAACAATGAACACAAGAGACTCAGGCGACTATTTGAACAGTTGAATGCCAATAGCCACCACTACGATGGAACTGAAAAAACCTTGATTAATGCCGCGACTAAATACATGATAGCTAATATGAGGACTCACAACTCCCTGTTTCTCAAGTACGTGGCTTGGAATGCAGTTGCGCTGTCAACTGACGTGTTTACCTTCTTTTTCCTGGACTGGTTACTGCTTGGCCGTTTTGCTGGCCTGGGGTTTGATGCTTACCCTTACCATAGAGATGGACGGGATCTGACCGATTACATCTCTGCGACCTTCCCTCCTTTCGCTCAGTGCACTATTGGAACAGCACATGAACTGAACAACAAGAGAGTAGAAAAGTTTGGTTGCCACCTTACAGCTATGGAAATTTATGAGAAGCTATTTTTCGTGTTGTGGTTTTGGTTGTTGTGCCTAATGTTCATCACCGCTGGATACACGGTTTTCCTAGCATTGTTCTTCAATCGTAAATTTCGCAACTTGATACTAAGGTTTTCTAAACCTCTTATGGCCACCCAGACCACTTGTCAGACCATTGAAAACCTCGCCAAGTATTGCCGGACTGGTGATTATTTCATCTTGTACAAAATGAGACAACATTTTGCTCACAAAGACTTTTTTGAGCTGCTGCGTCAAATTGGGGACGATAATCTTCTCGAACACATGTCTACGAAACTCAGAAGTGAACATCCACTGTACAAAGAAACTCCGGTAGAAAAACAACAAGAAAGAAAAGAGGAAGTAGAAAATTATGAAGCAAAAAATTGTGATGATAAACCTGGTTGGAAGAAAGAATATTGTTACTCGGATTGAATTTTGAAATTTTTCTGGTCAGGTTTACTGTATTGCAGTGTTAGTCGGTAAACAGTAATTTTAAAATTGACTGTGCTGCTACGCTAATATTTTACTCCTGAAGTAACGAGTCTCGTGGCTAATGCACTGCAACGGCTGTGGTAATGATATCGTTTTGTTGGTCTACACGCCCTCTAGTGATACTCAGGGTGAGTTTTTATTGGAGACCTGAGCTCATCGAAGAGTTAATAGCTCTGGCTGTGAATATTTTTTTTGTGTATCAGTTAAGATAGGAGGGAAATATTTGCTTTCTCCTAACATTCTCGCATGAGTGGCAGTATGTATTGTCTCGAAGATCTCACGAATTTTTAGGTTTTATTTACATCTTCTTGCATCTCTTGTATTTTGGAGCGATGTGAATTTTGCGAACACGATCATTGTTTCTAATTAGATATGTTCTGGCCCATTATGATAAAAATAATTGTTTCTCTCTTAATGTTGCTTATTGCTTGTCCTTTATCAAGTGCAGTAGAGGGAACAGATCAGTCGATATGACTAATTTATTTGTTCGCGATATGCGCAATAAATTTTTAGTCAAACTTCATTCACAATTTACTATGGCTTGTGTGTTCCAATTAGAACCATTTTAACAAATTTATTTGGATACGTAAATGCATTACATTTTTACTAATATAATTTTGACGAAATCCATGTTGTGGACGGTATCATTTGTTATTAAAACGTTGTGATTGAACTTACCACGGAGTTTATGATTTACTGAACCGTGTATTAACCTTGACGATCAACAAAGCCAGGTTTATTGTCACTGCACATTCACCTCATAGTTTCTTTAACTTCATTTTAAGTCAGAATAGTTTCTTGAACGCAGTCCCAAGTTTTTGTGCTCTTAGTTGAGTAGATGATCGAGGCAGAGCGGGTGGTAAATGATCGTCTTTCTTTACTTGTATCATGTCTTAAAAACTAATGTGTATTTACGTAGTATATCAGGAGGTTTTCTTAATTAGGACTGTGTACTGAACAGTGGAATACGATTGAAATGTGATATGTGATGATGTTGTTGGCCTAGAAATAATCTTAGTTTTAATTCTTGGGACATTTCGAATGAAGATTTGGGTTTCAGCTTACTCATTGTATGCCATTGTTTTTGAATACAATAGAGCACATGATCATATTTTTATTGTGTATCATCCTTTTCAATCTTAAAATGTATTATTTGCATGCGTGATTGATCAACGTTCAGAAACCAGTGTCCGGAATACAAGCCAGCCATGATTCCGAACTCGCTCTTTATCAACACACTTCAGGTGAACATAGTGTCCGTCATGCTGAGAATTCGCTCGTGTTGTCAGCACAGAAGTTTACTGACGACAATGACTTCATAAGAAGCAAATTCCTCAATTTTAAAATTATTGCAAGACGAAGTCACAGGTTTTTACTACGATTGTTCAACGTTTCTTTGAGGCTCTGACTTTTTTGTAGTTAATTCAAATTTCATGAATAACTGTTGGGGTGTATGGGGTATCCGGAATGTTCTATTTATTTTGACAAACCAAGTGAAAGTTTTACAGAAATAATATGCAAATAATCTAGAATACGAGTTTCGTAATCATATAGGATTTAAACTATTTGTCACGGTTCACTTAATAGTCATTCATCCGCAGCTCGCAAGAGCAGTGCATTGAACAGCTACGTCATTCAGATCATGTTGCAGATTCTGTGCTCTACGGAGGTAGTTTGAAATCCCCCTTTTTTTCTGGGGGAGCAAATAAAGATTGTCTTATTAAGCGTCCTTTAAAATATGACGTTCCTCAAATGTCCCGAATTATTGAAGACGGATTCAATAGGCAAGTGGGGTTGGCAAAAAGATTGAGCATGAAACAAAATCTTTTTATACAAAAAATAGAGAACAATTAAATCTCGACGTAAAATGATTCTCAGCGTCTCGAGACAGTTTCAAAGTAGACAATGATCTGGGATAAACTTTGAATGAAACGGATCCACACATTTGCTGTAAAACCTTGTATCGACTACAAGAGCACAGGGTGACTCACGAGCAATCTTCTTTATTCATACCAGAGTCGTCGATTAGTTTACAGTAAACTGGTTCTAGAGAATCTGTTTCGTTTACCAGCTCGTATATTTCTATATCGACTTGCTACCAATGGCTGACACTATTGGAGTCGCTGTCACGCTATTTTGCCGATATTAGGGCATTCGTAACGAAGAGGCGCCCTCTACACAAGCAAATGGTTGGGATGTATTTTTTATGAGTTAAATCGTTTTCTTTCCAATAGTTTGACACGAACCGAACAGCGTTAAACTCGTGTGAAGATTTACCGTAATCACAGTATTTATTTTAGAAAGTCGTTAACATTTTTATTTAGATTAGTGAATTTGTTTACTCAGGATACATGATTAGCAAAGTTAAACTATAACATCGGAAATTTAGTGTTAGCCAACCTAATCTTATTTAAGTTGAACTTATGGCCTCATGGTCCTGAATTGAAAAATGACGCCAGTTTTCGCCTACCATATTAAAGGTACTGTAATATTCACCCACTTCGGGCAGGTCATAACCTCCCTCTTACTGTCTCACGTGTCATTGAAGGCCCCAGACAAATTAATTGTTGTCGCAGTCTGCTGTCAACTTGCTGCCATGTGAGGTGAAAACTCTCAGTCGATGTTTTCTATTATTCAAGGGCAAAAAAATTTGTGCTGTAGAAAAATCTTAGAGTTATACATAGAGGAAATAACTTTAACATCAGTAATCAAGTTGTTTTATGGAAATTACAGATTTTGATAGACACCGTATAGTGCACTTACAGTGACGTTTTCTTGACGAAAAAATAAAAATGACAATTTTAATGTATTGATTATATTTTAACCGAGAGTATTATTTTCTTTACGAAACTACTGAAAAACAAAAATTAAAATATATTTTCAAAATTCAGTTAAGCTCTATAATTCGGTTGTCTGGAAAGTTCGTGCCGATTTTTAAGTGAAAGAAAAATGTCAATAAATATTTGTTATTGCACTTTTAATCAACCAAATATGAACCATTTTGTTGCACAATACGTCTCCATCTATCCTCTAACTTGAAAATACCTGCTTCCCAGAACTGAGGTGTTTTTATGGCAAAGAATTCATCAAGGTATCGTTTTATGCCATCCAAAGATTTGAAATTTTTACCATTAAGACTATTCTGCAAAGATCTGAATAGGTGGAAATCTGAGGGGTCAATATCTGGTGAATATGGAGGGTGAGGTAACATCCCAGTCGAATTGCAGCAATTTTTGTCTGGTTCGCAAAGAAGCGTGGGGTCTTGCATTAACATGTTGAAACACAACACCTTGGCCAATTCTGGACGTTTTTCTTGAATTAATGCTTTTAACTCATCCAGTTGTGAGCAGTATTTTTCAGAATTAATTGTATGGTTACTTGGGAGAAGGTTATAGTACAGAATTCCCTTCCAATTCCACCAGACACAAAGCATAACTTTTTTCGGGTGAAGATCCGCTTTTGGGATGGCTAAGGGTGGCTCATGTCGCTTACTCCAGGATCGCTTTCTCTGAACATTTCTGTACATAATCCATTTCTCATCCCCGGTCACAATTTTCTTTAAAAAAGGCACGGTTTCATTCCGTTTATTAAGCAGATCACAGATGGAAACGCGATCCAAAAGATTCCTCTCACTTAACTCATGTGGCACCAAAACATCGTAGCGATTTGTGAACCCAAGCTTGACCAGGTGCTCATGAACGACGGATTTTGATACGTTGAGGCTTTCTACCAATTCTCGGGTTGTGAATGTGGGTTATTCTCAATTAATGACTTGATTTGTTCATCATCTAAGGTGGATGGTCTGCCTGATCGTTCTTTATCAATAAGGCTACAATCTCCAGGTCGAAACTTCGCGAACCACTTCCGTACAGTTCTTTCGGATTCAGAATCATTACCGTAAACTGCACATATTTCTTTGGTTGCTTGTGAGGCATTTTTCCTTTGTGAAAAAAGAAAAGCATTAAGTACCGAAAATGAATCTTTTTATCTTCCATTTAAAGGGTCACAGAATTGACACAAGTTATAGGATCGTAGACCTTCTTCCATGAAAAGATAGTTTAAACTGTTCTTTAAATGGAAGTGTAGTCAAATTCTACTCTCTGGACTCAAACATGTTCTAAAATAAGTCGAAAGATGAACTACTAAAAATCGGCACGAACTTTCTGGACAATCTGATACGTATGCTTTTACAGACAGAGGTGGCCATTTTCGGTCATGGAAGCAGTGAAGCAGCACATGAAAGTTTCTTATGACGAATTCAATTATGCTTAATTAAAAATGTTTAAGATGATACGAAGATAAAAGCTCTGTTGCTTATCAGATAAGCGTTTCTCTTGTTATCAACGTGCAAGTTCCTCACTGCACCAGTGTGTCTTTACTTGGTGGGTGAAGATGTATGTATAGTCTTAGTTTCATTAGTCTTGTGTCAGTCTCACTAGCCTAGTCTAGTCCCATTGGTTTTGTATCACTCTCAGTAGCCTAGTCTCAGTCCCATTAGTCTTGTGTCAGTCTCACTAGCCTAGTCTAGTCCCATTGGTTTTGTATCACTCTCAGTAGCCTAGTCTTGTGTCAGTTTGAGTAGCCTAGTCTCAATCCCATTAGTCTTGTGTCAGTCTGAGTAGCCTAGTCTCAGTCTCATTAGTCTTGTGTCAGTCTGAGTTGCCTAGTCTCAGTCCCATTAGTCTTGTGTCAGTCTGAGTAGCCTAGTCTCAGTCCCATTAGTCTTGTGTCAGTCTGAGTAGCCTAGTCTCAGTCCCATTAGTCTTGCGTCAGTCTCACTAGCCTAGTCTAGTCCCATTGGTTTTGTATCACTCTCAGTAGCCTAGTCTCAGTCCCATTAGTCTTGTGTCAGTCTGAGTAGCCTAGTCTCAGTCCCATTAGTCTTGTATCAGTTTCAGTAGCCAAGTTTTAGCTTCATTTTAGCTTAAGTACGCCTCATTAGCTTAGTTTCAGCCTCATTAGTTTTGTTTCAGTTTCAATTGCTTCCGTTTTTCAGACATTTAGTCTAAATAATATTGCTTCAGTTTCAGTAGCCTACCCTCAGCCTGGCTGCAGTTTCAAGAGTGAAGATCAAGTTTTAAAAGGTGAATAAGAATAATATCTAAAGAGTGAATAAAGAATGTGCCTTCATCCTTTGTGTTTTTACTAAGTATGATGTTGATCCCTGGGCCTAATCTTTGCAAAAATTACATCCAATTGTGTAGTGCCTTCAGTACTAATTGGAACTAGTTTCCATGACAGTTTCTATGACGATTGAGTTTCCATGATATTTTCTTTCATAATCTACAGAGAAAATAGATCCAAATGTCAATCAATTTTTTTCGATTGTCGGTCGTTTGGTCAAACGACTGAGGACTGTTCTCACTTGATGCTGAGAGGGGAATTTAAGTTCGTTATAAGCATTTAATTTACGGATGACTCAAGAGTCACCCCAGGGCGTGAAGGATTCACATGTTGACCCAAGTTCATGAAGTCTATTGCAGACTAAGAGACGGGTTCGTTGAAGAAGTTCAGTACAATGGGTGCAGTTTAGAAATTTATTATTTTTGAAAATTTATATTATCATTTCATTTTTTTCTATGAAAATATCTAAATACTCTGCGAATACTTTACTGATGAACGAATGCAGCTGTCAGGACATGATTATGTATTTATTCTGTCAGTTTGCAATTAATCGTACCCCAATAATGGCGACAGTCTCTCGCAGGCTGGTAGCGGAGAGCATGAATCGTTTCCTACAAGTCTTGTGGGCGGCGCTGCTGGCGACCGCCGTCTTCGCCATCACACTTGAAGAACTCGATGTCATCGTCAAGAATCATGAGGTACTAACGAGTTTAGCCAGATGCTCCTTATAGCGTCTATGTCAGTCCAAGTAAATACGAGAGTGTTGCGTGGGTGCTAAGAGGTTCCTTTTAACGTCCATGTCAGTCCTGTACTCCTTATGAAGCACTACTCATGGGAGTCTTCAATCTGCCTGACATAAACTGCACTACTCATCAAAGTCGAGCACCTGGATCTAACTTATCGATCTGATAAATACAAATTCCCTATAGCAGCATGTCAACGAACCAACTAGATAAAAAAATATCCTAGAACTCGTCATAACGACCCCTGGCCTCAGAATAATTGGATTGGAAGTTACAGACATGATTTATGATCACCGTATGGTAAATTTCGCGTTCCAACTCCACGACTTCAACGATAGGACTCAACTCAAGACCTCCCTATACTATAAACGGGCAAACTTCGAGCTAATGAAGGAGGAGCTCAGTAGTTTTCACTACGAAGTACTGATGAGGAACATACACGCTGAGGAATGCTTCATGATACTTAAAGAAAAGAATCGCCACTGCCTCAGGGCACCACATCCCAACAAAGTGAATGGTGTCTTCAACAGCTTGACCTCATCACCCTAAAACAAAAGAAACTGCGAGGGCATATCATCGAAACTTATAAATATCTCAATGGCTTTTATGATGTCACCCTAGAAGGGCTTTTTAACAGAGTCAATTACGTCCGAACCAAAAATAACGGCCATAAACTAATAATAAGAACCTTCACGAAACCTTAAACTCTAAACTTCTTTCCAGTCAAAATTTTCAGAACCTGGAAATGGCTACCCGAAAATATCGTTTCTGCTGGCGCTGTGAACATATTAAAAAATCGTCTCGATAAATATTGGATAAGGAACCCTCCCAGTTCTGTGAAGTACTAATTCCATATCCTGCTTAACTCTTGGAACTTGTGTATTTGTGTTAAGGTATGCTTACGTGTCTGAAATATCTATGTATAATTGAGGTGCATGTGAGTGATTAATGCCTTTACGTTAAACGGCAACCCAAGAAAGACCAAACGGCTCGTTAATGTTGCCATATTCCATTCTATTCCAAGGGAATGCGTGAGTTTTGTATGAGTAGACAGATGCTGTTTTTAGCGTCCATGTTTGTAAACTGAATGCGTGAGTGGAGGGTGACTGGACGGTCTCCGAAGACGTGATTGATGTTATTTGAAGGGTCTCTGAATACACTGTGCACTAAATGTTGGCCTTTAGCCTTAATTACTGAGTGAGAATCCTAAATATTGTTCCCACGATAAATTAATTTCCTCTGGCATCAGTTTTGCTTGTTAACGAAGTCTACATAGAACTTTATTGCTTCAAATAAGTCATGCTTGTTGATTACAAAAGTGATATTAATCTAGAGCGCATATTCGTTTTCTCTTGCATCGTTAAGGGATTATGGAGTGCAAAAAGCTCGTAATGTACCTGAGACTGTGATCATTTACTTTAACTTTCTAAAAGAGACGATCTTACTATGGGAATCTGCCCATTTTATGCAACGTTTAAATTCATTCAAATTTTAGGGACCGGTCGGTATTTATTCCTTATAAGATACACACAATAGAGTAATATAAATGACATTTGGGCAGCTGTGCAGCATGACGGAATGTGTGGGACCCTACACTAAAGAAGAGTGCCCTGTAAAAACACGCTGGATGGACAATGTCTTCGTGGATGGTTGCTGCGGAGGTTGCGTCAGTTTCCAGCAAGGTGGGGATGCTCTGCAGGTCCCAACAGGAATTCCACAAATAACTTGACTCTCGTGGCTTTCAATTTTTAGTTCCATGTATCATGATAACCAAAACTGACCTTTACCGCCAACCCAAGTACATATCTAAACGTATGACCTGTTTGAGCTGTTTTCAATTTTTTCTAGTTGATGTTGGAATACTGAGTATTATTCTTTGCCGAAACAATGCACGGCCGTTGTTCTTTACCCTTGGAATAGAAATTGACCAACATGTTTTTTAAGTTTGGAAAAAAGTTTATTCGGATCTCTCACGAGTACGGCAATGTAAGAGGGGTTTCCAGATTTACACAATTGCAGTTGCTGTTGCGGAGACTCTGTGCAACACAGCTCCGGTTGTGCGTACGACACAGAGAAAGAAGAAGCCATCTTTTATTTTTTATCTTAGCCTCGTTATTGCAAAGCAAATACAAATACTGATGAACTTGTAGATTGTATTTCTGTTAAACTATTTATGTTCTTCAAGGATGGTTCTCATACTTTTCGAAATGAAGGGCATTTATAGGAGTTTAGGAGGGCGGATAGTCTTTGAAAATAAATTTGGTGATTGAAGCAAAATGGTCACACACTTATTACTAAATATTGTTTTATTTAATTGTTTTGTAGTTATTAATCTATGTACTCATATTTATTGAATAAGTTTGCAGGTTTCATAATTTATATTACTAACTTTTAAATTTGTGTACACTGTTGTTACGATAAAAGTAACAAAGTCTTGTCACAATACGTTTGACCAGTATTTTATGTACATTGGTTTTCCTATTGGTCCTATTTCATATACATAAACCGTTTACTGTTGTAAGCTTCAACAGCTAGGACCATTACAAAGTATGTATTTTGTTCCCGCAACTGCAGTTCTTACTTTCACAAACCTACCTGATATAATTGTTTCGTTTGTATGCAAGTAAGGACGATATTTATTCGGCCTGATTGAAACAATTTCATCAATTTGAATTGAACTTCTGAATAATTTGATGAACTTTATTTCAGAGAACGACGGATGCACTGGTAAAATAGACTGCAGGTGCTGCTTAACCTCAGGTGGAGAAGAGGTAGGGTCCAACTACGGACTTTGCGAGCCGCCCTCGAATAATTTGATGTGCTCAAATTGTACTGCAGGCTCGTCAGCAACACTGTCGAAAAACTCCCGTAAAAGTTCTTTTATGAGTGAAGCGGCGAACGCTGCAAAGGCAGCGAGTTTCCGCAGTCGCTTTTTAAGAAGCCTCACCCGAGCTGATGACTCGACGTCTGATAAGAACATCTTGTACAGCTCGTGGTGTGACTATGGCATGTACTGCAACAGCGAAATATGCGTTCGAGGTATGTGCTGTACGGAAATCTCGTTCGTGCCATAGCATACGTAGACTCAGAACATGATTTGAGAAATTGCACTCAGTGAACATATCCAAAGTCATTAAAGTATTTTTACAGTATCTTGTGGGAAAATAAATTAGAGCTACGTACAAAAATGTTGAGGGATAGCAAATTTAGTTTCAAGTTTGGACTTTCGATTTGATCTCAAAATGATTACAGTTTTCACATTTCGTGAAGGTAATTGTAATTCGCTAATGTGTTTATATAATAATTTATTTGATGACGGACTATTCATTGCACCCCAATGGAGGGGGGGACCCCAATAATCCTTCTAAGGGCTTTGAGAGTCGAAGTCAAACATCTGAAGAAATGGAAATAGCTGTTACCTGTGTACGATTGTCTATGTAAACACCTGATGAGATAAACGGTGAACGATTGTTACAGTCTATGTAAACACCTGATGAGATAAACGGTGAACGATTGTTACAGTCTAAACGCCTGATGAGATAAACTGTGTACGATTGTTACAGTCTAAATGCTTGATGTGATAAACTGTGTACGATTGTTACAGTCTAAACGCCTGATGAGATAAACTGTGTACGATTATTACAGTCTAAACGCTTGATGAGATAAACTGTGTACGATTGTTAAAGTCTAAACACCTGATAAGATAAACTGTGTACGATTGTTATAGTCCAAACGCCTGATGAGATAAACTGTTTACGATTGTTACAGTTGAAACACCTGATGAGATAAACTGTGTACGATTGTTACAGTCGAAACACCTGATGAGATAAACTGTGTACGATTGTTATAGTCTAAACGCCTGACAAGAAATTGCGTATACGTCTGCGTTGAGTGTCTTGCAGAAGACACGATTATAACTCACAATCAGATAAACTAACTGATAGAGTTAGTTTCCTGACGTATTAGGTGTACATGTACTACTGAAAGGAGCTTAAAGCTTGAATCAATATTTCGCTTTAGTCTAACGCACAGCAAAAGAGATGGTGGTTCCTTTATTTACATCAAAGAAAAGTTGCAACCACAAATCAAAGCTAAACGAGTAACAGAAAAAACGGAAATATACATCTCCCCATCCAACAATATCTATGATAAACTATCAAAATTGTACCCGTACACAGGAACCCAACCAGTACAGCAATTGACGATGACGAATTCTATGGTTACCTTGATAATATCCTCAGTGTTCCTCTAGAATCACTGATCATGGAAGACTTCAATCTGCCCTATATAAACTGGACAACTCATCAAAGTCGAGCACCCGGTTCTAAGCTTAGTGATCTGATGAATACAAATTCCTTAAAGCAGCATGTCGACGAGCCGACGAGACGGAAAAATATTCTTGACCTTGTCTTGACTACCCCGGACCTCAGAATAATTGGATTAAAAGTTACGGACAAGATCGGTGATCAACATATAAAGCACTTCACGCTTGAAGTACACGAGCCTAACACAAGGACTCAACAATAACACGTCTTCGACTACAAACGGGCAAACTTCGAACTAATGAAAGAGGCGCTTGGCAGCATTGACTACGAAGTACTGCTATGGAATAAAAACGCCGAGGAATGCTACATGATGAAAAATTGCAACCGCTGCAGAGCATCATATCTCAAAAAAGCGAATGAGGCCAACCAATAACTCTTCTTGGTTTTCACAAGGAATTAAACGTTTCATAGATGCCAGAAAACAGTCATGCCGAAGACCTAAACGATACCAAACAGAACCCCATCGTCAAGAACATATCTGTACCTGTAGGGCCGTTTAGAGAACGATAAACTCTACGAAGTGAAATAAAGATATTGCAGTTGCAGCACAAGACAAAACTAACCCGCAAAGCTTCTACAGTATGTAAACGACAGATGACTCGAAAGGGACACTTTTGCACGACTGATCGATTTCGAGGGCTCAATTCAAACGGATAATAAAGCAAAGCCAGAATTTGTGTTACCATACTTCACTTGTGTTCATTCGCAAAAACTTAACTAAAATCTTGCAACCTCATGCTCTAAATCCTCAGGAAATCCTAACAGATGGCGTATTTACAGTAGAAAAAGTAGAAAAACAGCTCAGCATTTTAAACCCATATAAGTTAACTGAACCCGATTGCTTTGCTCCCCGCATACTCTAAGTAACAGCCGAAGTAATTAAGGAACCCTTGGCAAACATCTTCACTTGATTACTTGAAACTGGGTTAGTTCCGGAGGATAGGAAGCAGGCAAATGTAACTCTTATTTTCAAACAGGAGAACGAATTAAAACCTAATAATTATCTTTCAGTCTGACATGTCATAAGTAACACAATAAAAAGACTATTCAAGGTCCGTATAACAAAGCACATTCATGACCAAAATCATATTACTGACACCCAGCACGGATTTAGGGAAAAAGCTGCCTCACAAACCTCCTTGACTTCTTTGGAGAATTCAACCGCATATACGATCGTAGAAAAGCCGTAAGCCTTGTATATCTCGACTTTCAAAAAGCCTTCGACAAAGTTCCCCACGAAAGGCTCATGGCCAAAGTGGAAGTGCATGGAATACAAGGTAACTATTCCCGATGGATGCGAAACTGGCTCACTGGTCGCCTTCAACGAGTGATGATTTACAATTAAGCCAGAGATTCGACGCACGTAATATCAGGAGTCCAACAAGGGAGCATTTTAGGCCCGTTTCTTCTCATCCTCTATATCAACGACCTTGATGTCGGATTCATCAGTAAAATCAACAAATTTGCCGATGATACAAAACTCTGTCACAAAGCATTCACCAATCAGAGAGTAACAGACAGAGTAACTATCCAATCAGACCTCAACCGTCTTTTACAATGGACCGAAGCCTGACAAATGACAATACACGTTGGTGCAAATAACCGGCATTTCCAATACACGATGAATGGCATACCCATTGAAGCAGTACAACAACAATGATATCTAGGTTTCATTGTCACGGAGAATTTCAAACATTTCGCGTCAGAAACGCGAGCAGGATTCTTGGTTTCACTGCACGAAACTTTTACTACAAGTCAAAGAATACAATATTACCGCTCTACAAAGCTCTCGTTCGACCACATTTGGAGCATGCAGTGCAACTCTGATCTCCTACGCTACAAAGAGATGTTAATAAAATGAAAAAATCAGCATACAACAACGAAAATGATTCCAGAACTCCGTAATCTCATCTACGAAAGACGTCTTCAAGAGCTTGAACTTATCTTAGAACAAAAAAGACTGCGAGGACAACTCATTGAGACATATGAGTATCTCAACGGCTTTAACGATGTTACCCTGGAAGGGCTTTACGAAAGAGACGGTAAAGTGCAAACCAGAAATAAAGGCCAAAAACTAATATTGAAAAACATCAAGTCAACCTAAGCCATGAACTAGTTTGCCGCAACTTGGAACCAGCTGCCGAAAACTTCGTTTCTGCTGGCACTGTATTAAAACGTACTAAGTCTGTATCTACGATAAATGCGCGTGACTGAAATGCCTGTGCATGAGTGAAATGCGTTTACATTGCTGAATTGGCTCATGTGATTGGAGTGTATGTGCAAGATTGATGCCTTTACTTTAGACGGCATGGGACTTGGGGTAGCAACCCAAGAATGGGCCACACGGCGTGTTTCTATTGCCTTATTCTATATATTATATTCAATATTCTATTTTGAATAAGGTTTATTGAAATCACTTGCAATCCAAGATCATCAAGGGAAAATTTGATATCTTCACTGTAAAACTATGCCATGTAATAAAAAGCTCCATGCATACCTTAATTTAGTCTTTGATGCATTAATTCCATGAATTGAGGCATAGGCCGAGATCATTTTTTGCATCTGCGATAAATGTGTTGAAAGTAGAGCCCGCATAAGGTTCTGACAGTCTAAGTTACTTACAGACAAGCTTTCACAATCAAGAATTGATGAACGTAATGCAAACGTTTTCTGCGATATCAGTAAGATTCTTTTGGAAAGAAAGAACACTATTATATCAGGTGAAAATATGGAAAATGATAAATCGTAGTCGAGAGCATGAGAGCCCATGGAATGGCCGATTATATCATATACAATAGTGAAAAAGTATATGGACATTATACATAAGGATTCTTATGTATGACATACTTGAGGCTTGACTTAAATACCACACCTGCATGGGGGATAGTAATAGATATGTGTTTTATATCAAGGTACTGCTATGAGTAAACGTTAGGAAACATCAATGCTTTCTTTTCGCTACCTCCGTTGGCCACCGTGGTCGAGTGACCGTGGTCAGCAGCCACCGTGGTCGAGTGGTCTGCGGCCTGTGTTAGGTATCAGGTCTCTGCTTCGGGCAGAAAGACCGCGGGTTCGAAACCCGGCCATGAATACGAGCTGTTTCTCGTTTCGCGCCGTGAGCTCGCACTTATCGGTGAGCCCTCAACTCCCCGCCCATGGACATATCCCAGGATCGTCGCATGGAGCTCACCATCATCCTTACTCTAAGAATGTTAACCTTAAGAATTTGAAAAAACCAATGTACTAATGTTTATGTACTGTGTACTTGATTGGAAATAAAGTTGTTTGTTTGTTTGTTTGTTAGAGTTTGGATATAACATTTGCAAGCCTCAAGAAAGCATGCGTGCTTAAGATAGACAGTTCAAATCCTTACTCATTTGGGCCCAGGTTTAACATAAAACAAGACACAGAAAATAACTCTTTGTCTAATGGCTGTAACTTTCGGCGCCGCTACCAACCGTTATGTTCCTAGCAAACAAAGTTAACTTTGCATTCTGTGAACACGACGGTAACGAGAAATATTGTTGGGTTAAAAATCAACCAAACCAAGTAAGGATCATCGCTTATTTCATAATTTTGCTTAACTAATTAAAATTTGCTGCAGAATATGACTGGATAACTTGCATCAACACTCAAGAAGCCTACGACAGGGACATAGGGGATGGCAGCTACGTGTCATACCGTGACGACTACCGCTATCGGCCGGATTGTGATGCAGAAGAGATATATTTCACCCCCAAACAGTGCAAGAGCTCTACCTTTGACAGCACCCGTGTGTAAGAGCTACTAATTTACAATATTAGTGGTACAACATCACGGTGTGAGTACAACATCACGGTGTGAGTACAACATCACGGTGTGAGTACAACATCACGGTGTGAGTACAACATCACGGTGTGAGTACAACATCACGGTGTGAGTACATCACGGTGTGAGTACAACATCACGGTGTGAGTAGAACATCACGGTGTGAGTACAACATCGCGGTGTGAGTACAACATCACGGTGTGAGTACAACATCGCGGTGTGAGTACAATATCACGGTGTGAGTACAACATCACAGTGTGAGTATAACATCAAAGTGTGAGTACAACATCACTGTTTGAGCGCTACATCACGGTGACATTCATAGTGGATGGGTATGAATATGACAACTAACTATGAGTACACAAATATTGCAATATTGTATGTTCTTCGTGCGTGATGCATAGACACCTTGTGCGGTGTTATTGTTTACAAACTCTTACCGATTCTTATCCACGAAGGCAAAAATGTTCAGCTTAATTACTCATCAACAACTCTGGTTGCAACAAAGATAGTTTTCGCCATCTGCAAATTTAATTTCGGCTCATGTAGCTGGTTTCATGCGGACTTTCAGGTGCGTGTGCGTGGACGCTCAAGGTGTCACAATCGAGGGGAAAGCTTTCAGCTTCCAGGGCGCCTTGTACGACGACATGAACTGCTGTGAGTGTTGTGCGTGTAGACTCGTGTTATTGTGAAGCTTGTTTTGGTGGGATTGTCTGCTAGGAAATGTTCGGATAATTTCATTAGTCATGAACAAATTTATCTTATCTAATCTAAAACGATGCGAGTTATTTAGAATGTAATATACCATGGTGATATACATCAAAACATTTGCTCTAAGCATCTTTTTGATCAATATAAATACCCGGGGAACATATCTTGCAGCTGCTGCTAGAGCAACTTATGGGGTGGGCAACAATCGTGTTATTTTTTAAGTTCTCTCCTTTTAACTTTATCTGTCTTGTCGCCAGTGTGTTCCCGTCGCAGGCACGAGCTACAGCAGAGCGGTGACGTCACCACCACCCTACACTGCCAAACAAACGGTAATTACGAGGAGCTCCAGTGTGAGGACGGCTGGTGCTATTGTGTGTACCCCAACAACGGCACCGTGTACGGTTACCAGATGCCTGAGCCTGCCATCAATCTTCTACCCTGCTGTTAGTAACTAGTTCAGGTTTACCTTTTCAGTTCAGTAAAAGTTACGTTTTCAGTTGAGGAATAATTATCCCTTCAATTAGGTAAAAATTCCCACTCCATTTAAGCAATAAGTACTTCCTCAGTTAAATAATAATTATCGCTTTCAGAGAAGCAATAATTGTCATATCAGTTGAGTGGTAATATGCCCTGAATTTTCTTCGTTAATCAACAAGGTGGCTAGTTGAAGGGCGTCGTACAAATAAATATCTCAATCAGTTTTTTTACTCGAAACCTTGCTTTGGGTAAGAGGGTTGTGCTTGGTACATAAGTTACATCATATATTAGGATTCTGTTACAATAATTATACTTCATAAGAACATCAACTACCAGCCACGGCTTCGTTTGTACCCGTGCCACTATGCATGGAGACCAATATGTGTGTGTTAGTTATTTGGACATCTTGCTGTAATTACATGGGTCTTCCTGTAATTACACGGGTCTTCCTGTAATTACATGGGTCTAAAACCTTTTGATTGTTACAACCGAGTATACGCTTCACACTGGTTGCTATAAAGAGAATAATTCGCAATAGAAAATGCCAATTACGCCACAAATATGAGATCTCTCAAAAGTTGATTCATTTATTGTCGGTCGAACAACGTGTACTAATCACAATTGCCTTGACGTCCCTTTACAGTATGTAGGCAGTTACAATGTGTAGGCAGCGGTGTCCTTTGTCTTACTCAGATGCAAACGCTTTGTCTTTGTCTTCACCAACGTTTGATGGTCATTGTGGCTTTGCATCATTGTGTAGCTAGATTTTCATCCTCCATACTTCACCTCAGATAATTTCTCATTTTCAGTTCTTAGTTTACTCCCAGTGAAAGAATTTTCCCGATTTTGTGCTGCTAAATTTCAGCAGCATAATCCCAGGGATGAAGATAATATTATGAAAATAATTTTCTGTCATTCTGTTCTCATTTTCAAAACTCCACTCGAACTACTTCTATTATTTATAAGCTAATGAAAATACATAGGCGCGTTGGACATTGACGTATACCGATGGCCGAGTAGCCCTCAATTTACGCTTGAATACTTAAAGGCCCGAGATATGTGTGTTTCTTCTCCATAGTTATCCCTTTTTACAAGTTACTTTTGTGTCCTAATTTCTGCTATGTGTATCTTTGAATTACTTTACTTATTTATGCATGAATTTTTAAGTATGTTACATAGAAAGCTAGAAAACTATGACCAAACGATGCGTAGCCGAGGAGGTAATCAACCACCTGGATCGCGGTACGTGACCTCACATGGTCACACATAGTCCGTGATATTTCGATCATTTTAGCACTATCGTAATATTTTACCATTTTATTTTGCCCTATTTCATCTTCAATTTGTTAAGAATGCTGCTTTTGTCCATTGTACCATACGCTTGCCAATGGAGCTAAATTAGCAGTGTGGGATTCTGTGACAACTGAGGTCAGCAACATTCGTGATAGTAATTCGTTCCTTTAGTCTTGTACGCAGTTATGCTTCTGCCAAGCCGATGCAGTTATGTTAACATACGATTACCTTAGTCAACAGGACGTTGATTGGTGACCAGTACCTTCGTCAGTGCGAGAGTCGGGAACACGCCCACAACGTCTTCATCAAAACAATGACCCAGAAAGGGATCCTGGTGGTTCCTTCAGCTCCTGTGACGTGCACCATAGATGGGTCCTACGCTGCCAGGCACTGTGAGGGAAGGTACAGAACTATGGTTTGCTAAATTGGTCGGTTATAAGCTGTCGAGCAATGTAACAGTAGGCACATAATGATGAAGTTATTCGATTTTAGGATTCATATAAATAGAGTGTACTCTTGAAAAAATATCAAATTTTGTGGACAATTTCTGAGAATTTCGTCAAATTTAGAATATTTGTACATCTGAGTCCATTATTGTAGACGAAAAAGTGACCCAAATGGCCTAAATTTGTTGATGTATCTATGTACACGTCATAATTTACACTTCCTGTCTATGTACCATGATGATTTTTTACCGACTGTAGTAAAATTCAAATAAAAGGATATTGTTGCTGCTTTGTTAAACGCTTGTTTCTCATATGACCCAGCAGTTCTCGACTTGAAAAAATACTGGCGATTTTTCAACAATTGCAGCAATTCATCAACCTCACATTGCTTTTTCTCAATAGACTAAGTTTTCATCGAAATGAAGTTACAATGACTATTGCAGGATTTCAATGACTGAAATGAGAATGGTTGTGTCACCATAATATGTAGTTGTGCTTATGTATCTGAAAATTCGTCGTAGAAGAATTTTTAATCCTAAGCTCGTTCAATTTCAAATTATTCGCTCGTTGAGTAGCACAGTATAAATTAAACCTAAGCAATTCATTCCACAGTCCTTTTCACCTAGAGTTAGGTGAACAATTTGGTTGTCTAATGAATGATATTAAACACTTTTTTATGCCATTCATGTTGTTGAAACTAACTATTTATAGTCATTCTTTGCCGTTCTGATCCTTTTGTGAAAATGTTCAGACAGAAAGAAAATTATTGCTTGTAGGATTCTTTGGGTACAAATCATAACTGAAACAGATATCGAGTTACTGAGACACGAATGAATACGAAAAAAAGATTGAGACAAATATTTAAGAATACTCTTGCTCATTACAGCTCGTGTTCGTGCTTCAGTAAATACAACGCTGACTGCATCAGAGATGGAGTAGGCGGATGTGGTGAGTCTATGTAATAGAATGTGCATGTAAGTTAATTACTGACGTAACAATTCAGCATGGATCTTACGTACATATATTCTACATATATCTGATGATTGAATGCTGCTAACAGTGAGTCAAATTTTTTCTTATACATAGTTGACCACTGGACCCTTTCTAACAAACTAACAGGTCAAAGGGTTATCGTGCCCCTATTGAAATAGAGTTCTTGTACTTTATAATTTATGGGACCCCTCTCAGCACAAATTACAGCCTTAATTTACTTGGATTAAGACTTATTGGATTACCCTTAGAGCAGATTACAGCTTTGAATGCGCTGTGTTAAATTGAATGAAGACCCCTGCAGCAGATTATGTATGGCTTTAATTTGTTCAAGTTTTGATTTATTGGACCTTCTTAGTGTAAATTGGGGCTTTGATTTCTTTAGAGTAAAGTTTATTGGATCACCTTCAGTGTAAACGACAGCTGTAATATCCACATGCATAGAATTCAAAAGGGTTTGCAATCATTTTATGCGAATGTTCGCCATTGGAGTGAGGCGCTAATCAAAATTTTCTAGCGAAGGAAGAACGCTAGTTAAATCTCTCTGCTAAATCTATAATCTTAATTTATAATTGATTCCATAAATTAAAAATAGAAGTTAAATCTGGTGACTACCTTGGCTATTTCATATTAAGCAATTACTCCTCATGCTTCATACACAATTTATGTGCCGTAATAGAAGAGAAAAAAACGTCCTGTGAAAGTTAAATTTTTCATCGACGTTATTCAAATATCCGTGAG
>VCRD01002100.1:65065-88525 GCA_006783055.1 Trinorchestia longiramus
TACAGCGTGGTGCAGGAGTTCTCTGGTCAGCAAGCCATTTATCTGGTGGACAGTGATGGCATCCGCATCAGCTCTGTGGTAAGTGTGAGTAAGCGTTATATCTTCTCGATGTAAATTCATAGTGCTAGTAGTCTTCGGAGGAAGTCATAAATTTGAACAAATTATGATGCTAATGTCAGTTCACTCACTTGTATGAAGACATTGAACATGAATAAAAGTGCACTGCTGGAGTAACACGCAATCAACAAAAATTAGTAGTCATGTCTGTTGTACATTTCGTAACCAGCAAAATGGTGAGAGGAGCGGCATCAGACATAGACTCACTTCTCAAAATGATGTACAAGGTAAAGTTTCATCAACTGGGAAATCTTGAGGGAAGGTAACACGAAACTGAATGAAGTAGACTATACACTCGTTTTATTCTTCGGTACACCGTGTCAATTGGTAATAACACCTCGTGGCTTCTGTATCTTCATTTTCGATCAATCACAGAGTTGATCATTTCTTCTGCATATTGTATCAAATGTACATGAAGAGTGCGATAAAAAATGTTTTGATAAACTCAAAAGAAGTTGCCAAAGTTGATTTGAATTGAGGAAGCCGATGTACTTCGATGAAAAAGGTAATTAAAAGTTTAAATCAATAAAATTGATCATAGGTCCAAGTGAGCTGAGAGTGACATAAACATCAATCTTCCAGTAGCTTAATTAAGTTTAACAACCAACGCAGTGTACGATGTATGAATCTTTCTTTTATGATTTCCTTAGTTTACGAATTCTTTCGACCTTTCCAGCAATGCTAATAATTTAACTAGGCGAATGACACAAAGACAACAGAGTACGTAACAAATGCGATCGCTACAATCCCTCAGCTGAAAAGAAATAAAAGAAATGTAGAATGTTGACGTTAAATCTTTGTTAACATCTTTCTGAAGTGATACTGAACAAGCAGACTCAACATGAGCAACTGCTACCGACCAGACACTGGTACACTATTTACGTCTTTCTCTGGTCAGTAGAAACCCAAAACTGCGTCTAGTCCAGTGATCTAAAAACTATATCTAATTCCTTAAACACTTGCTGTGCGCGCAGGTGGCCGAGGCTTGTGAGGACAACATGCAGCTTTCAAACTACGAACGTTGCCAAGTCGTGGGCAACTTGCCTGATGATAACAAAGACGGTCTTACATTCTGTGAGTCTAGCTGTATCACAGGCTCTTTTAACTCCAAGCCTTGCGACCCCTCCATGTATCTGTTCAACACTGAAGAGTACAACTCTGGCACTGAGTGTGTGTGAAATGCCACTTGTGATTTAGAAGTTACTACGTCTGCTGTTGGTAAATTCACTTTTTCAACACTGTTTATCTTTTGATATTTTTCTTTTGGTTTTTTGAACTCTTTGGTATAAGTATATCTTTCTAAGTAAACTTTCTAGAGTGTTTCAAGTTGCTGGCAAGTTGACATAAGAAGCAGACATTAGATGATTATAGATAAAGTTTAGTTCGACAAGTAGATTTTTATTGAACGTTGGAATACAAAAACTTTCAAGCCACTCTATTAAAACGGTTTTATCAAACATTCAACACATGACAAAATTATGTTCTTCTGAAGAGAATTTACCCCGTGACACAAAACTGCCATTTAGTGAACCTTTGCTGCTTTGTCCAAAGGAAAATTAAACTTCAGCTTAACGTACTAAATATGAAGATAAACGTTCGTCCGTATTGGCATCATTTTATTTCAGTGGTGGAGTGCATGGAAGTTGCACTGCGGACACATGAATGTTCTTACAATAACATGAAAATGTAGGCCTCCAATATTTGTACTGTTCACAAGTTCTGATTTACTCATTTCTATTTGCTATACACTTCGTAATTTTAGTAATTTTTTAGTCGTAGTGAAATCCTCTCCTGCAGATGGATTGCAGGAAACAATGATTATATAGGATAAAAAATATTTCTTTTATCTAAACTGTGACGGTATTCTTTGAAACAGTTTTTATTTTGGTAAACTATTATCCTATGTCATGACTCTTACAATTATTTGTTCACTTAGTTTATAAGCTTCTATCCATATTTTTTATAGTGCTTGAATTTAACATACGAGTGCTGTTGGGATGGAAAAGTTCTATCATAGGGGTAGAATATTTACTCCGATACCGTTCTAGGACTTTGCAAATGTGTATTATAAATATTTTGTAAAATTTAATATATACAAATTTGCTTCATTATTATCCTCAAATTAATCAAGTGCCTTATATTGCCTGCGCTATATTTATGTTAATGATTCATTAAAGTTATCGTTTTTGGAGTTCCCGTGGGAGTTTCACAACTTAGATTAGACTAATTTGAAATTATTATAGAGATGAAGATGAATGCATTAAATATTTACAACGAATTATTGTGTTTTAAATGAATTCTTTTCATCAATTTCTCTCAGAACTTCCTGTCTGCATCTTATTAATTAACTTCAGTTAGATCTTCATTGCTGCAGGAAAATAACTTCCTGTGTTTGAATGCGTTTAGTTTTGAAAAAGGGAAGTTGTGTTGCCGCACCCTGTATCTTGGATACGAGGCACCATTAGAGACACCAGCCTAGGCCAGTCGCAGGTCTACGGGAGAATTAAGGGCAGTCGTGCGTGCTGCACCTGACGGAAGTGACTGCAACAGCAGCAAGTTCACAATCACAGGGTGGATTTTTGAAACCTGTTTGTCAATCATAGGAGTCATTTGGCAATCAATACGTTTGACAATCATGACTGTCATTTAGTAATTTTGACTGCCATTTGAAAATCATAACTTTCATTTGGCAATCATAACTGTCAAAATGGAGGAGAGCAGGGTCTATGCTTTTATTTGTAGAAGAAATGTGTGAAGAAATTATAAGGCGTAAGTGATGACAATATACCGCCTTTCCCACCAAAGTAGAGGAGAACTTTCTTTTTAAAGAATAAGAGTATTACACGAGCCGGGCTCGAAAAGGTTCATTTTATAATTAAACTTTTTAAAATTATTTTCCCAGCATCGTAACCAGTGGTTCCCAACCTTTTTCGAGCCGTGACACACTATCAAACTTCTCCATTGTTGGCGGCACAAATGTAGGTAAAAATTTATACTTCTCTTGCTAATGCCCTTTTTCACGTAACATTTGAGCCTCCGTGTATTTTTAAGGCAGATTTGAACAACAAAATACAAGTAGAATTTTATTATTTCGTACATCGGTTATAAGTAAAATATAGAAATTATAGATCTAAAGTTCACATCCTAATTTACTTCTTCTATTTCAATAAGCCAAATGTCAAACAATATTTGAAGTAGAATGCAAAGAAGAAAAGAGGCTATGATACTCACATGAAAGAAGTATAGATTTTAATGTGAAATTTAAGCCTGGTCCTTCTTTACAACAGCTCTAATATTTGGTCGAACGTGAGAGAGGCATAATTACCAGTTGGAAGATACAATTATGTGTCAGGAGACACAATTATCTGTCGGGAGACACAATTATCTGTCGGGAGACACAATTATCTGTCGGGAGACACAATTATCTGTCGGGAGACACAATTGTCTGTCGGGAGACACAATTATCTGTCGGGAGACACAATTATCTGTTGGGAGACACAATTATCTGTTGGGAGACACAATTATCTGTCGGGAGAAACAATTACCAGTTTATACACGCAAGAAGCTGAAAAGCACGGCTGACTCGAATGCTTGGTCAATATCAGCTTACTATTTTAACCTCATTTTCATTATAAAGCTTTTGCTCATGATGCACTGGGTGTCCATGTGTGTACATGTGTTATCTTTGACTGTGGGTCCATGCATATACATGTGTTATCTTTGACTGGGCGTCCATGCGTAAACATGTGTTATCTTTGACTGTGTCCACGCGTATACATGTGTTATCTTTGACTGGGTGTCCATGCGTATACATGTGTTATCTTTGACTGTGTCCATGCGTATACATGTGTTATCTTTGACTGTGTGTCCATGCGTATACATGTGTTATCTCTAACTGTATGTCCATGCGTATACATGTGTTATCTTTGACTGGGTGTCCATGTGTATACTTACCTCAACTGCAAACATACCTAGGTAGGCACTTTCGCTCAGCTGTAAACTGTCATCAATTTGGACATAATGTCAAACTGTAATGAAGAATTGTAAAAGGGTGGATATAAATGACAATATATCTTCAGAAAATGAAATCTACAACGAATACATAAAATTTTCATCCAATTTTTGCTGAAACTGAATCTCGTGTGCCGCCGCACAAACGATCGACTGCTAGTGTTGTTAAAGTTAGCGTCTAGTATGTACACAACTTCAGAGTTAGCGTCTAGTATGTACACAACTTCAGAGTTAGTGTCCAGTTGGTACATAACTTCAGAGGACTTAAGTTTATCAAAGAAATCGAATAACCGCTGAAAGTGATCAACTGCAGATAGTGATAAATCGCTGAAAGTGATAGACCGCTAAAAGGGATAAGGCGCTAAAAGTGATAAATCGCTAAAAGTGATAAACCGCTAAAAGTGATAAACCGCTAAAAGTGATAAGGCGCTAGAAGTGATAAATCGCTAAAAGTGATAAACCGCTAAAAGTGATAATCCGCTAAAAGTGATAAGGCGCTAAAAGTGATAAACCGCTGAAAGTGATAAGCCGATGAAAGTGACGGACCGCTGAAAGCGAAAAATTGAAAAACCTTAATGACCATCACAATCAAACAACTGACTGTCTTAGGCCATCAGCTGCAACATTTGTTGCACAGAGAAATGAATTTAAAAATTTACTCGTAGTCGCAACTTTGACTATCAGGTTGTGAAGAAATTCTTGTCGCTTTTCCCAACACATCTATTTTATCTCAAAAATTCACATAGTGCTTTTTTTAATCTTTGCAATAATTTTCCTTATTTCCTATGACTTCACTCCTGCGGCCAACTAGCCCTACGATGCCTTTTCAATTTTTGGGGAGATTTTAAATTGAAAAACAAATTGAGGTAATTGTTTAGCTGTTCACTATTTTTATAAATTTCATTGCTTAAAGTGATGCTGCAAAGACCGGAAAAATTGTAATCAGAAGGAGCAATATTGAACTCAAATGTCAAGTGAAATGAAGTAAAATTTCCCAATTGAAGCTCATAATTTTTTTCCGAGTTATTCTTGCTAAATGAGGTTTAGCATTGTCATGCTGAAGCACAATCCCTTTTCTTATGAGTAATGCTGGTCTTTTTTTGATAGGGCAGTTTTTAGTTCATGAAGCTGCGAACGATATTTTGTAGCCTTAATTGTTTGAAAATCGTCTAATAACTCATAATGAATAACTCATGTCCCCCCATAAGCTGAACATGATCTTCCTTGTGTGTAGTTCCTCTTTTGAAACTGGCTGTGGATTTTAATTTCAGTGAAACCATTGTCTTTTGCGTTGGGTATTGTATAGAACCTATTTTTTTTGTCTTCAGTGACAATTCTTTCCAAGAATGGGTCTCGATGGTTCCTTAAGAGTAAAGATGTACAAACTGTCAATCTTTGGTTTCGTTGAGCATCATTCAAACCGTGATTAGCTCATTGTCCGAGTTTTTAAATCTTTTATAGTTTCTTCAATGGCTTCTTGATTAATTGATTTTGGACTTCCAGAACGTGGTCAATCCTTGAGATTAAAATCTTTAGATGAGAACTTTGCAAATCACTGTTGGTGTTTTTGATCATTCAAAACATTTTTCCCATTGACAGTTTAAATGTTTCTTGCAGTTTCAGCTGCAGAAGTGAAGTTTTTGTATCCATAGAGCACACAATGTTTTAGATATTCCTCATCAATGTTCATTTCTCGAGGGTTAAGCCAGTCAAAATTGATTTAATATTACTAATTTTTATTCTTGATAAACTGATTGAGACATTAGGATAACAATTTAATTAAAAACAACTTATTGTATAACTCTTAGGAGGCTGTAAAGTGATCAAATAAAAAACATGACTTTCTTTCTAACCTAATAAAACACTCAAGTTCCCTGTAGTTCAACTCAAAAATTTTATAAGTGGACCTTTATAAATTGGGCAGCTGTTATAATAGATTTGCAGGTCTATTTTTAACTATACTTCATTGAAATTGTTTCATACACGAATACGAAACTGTGTCAATTGCTTGAAACTCTAGGAAGGTGCAGTAATTAGGGAAAACGATTTTATTCGTCGAGTACATCAGTGTAAGGCAACAGCCACAGCAGACGACGAAGAGACGTGTGTCACGAGCTTCCTCCAAGGTAAGTAAACTCTCTTTCTCGTCCAATTCTATTCCGAACGTAGAAAACGAGGACTATATTTAGGTATTCCACCATGGCAGCAGTTCCACGAATCAGGGGTGACCAAAGACTAGTCAAATTAGCTCATGGCCTCGCTGACGCGTGGCTACCCAGCTCAATATTGTTATCTTACCATTGATTTGCAGAAATTAAGCTGCAAATTGTGACGATTAATTCAAGGTGTTTTGTCAACCTGCAAAAAAGGAATAGATTAGGATGCACCTTTACTGCTACTGTGATCTAGTTGTTAGCGGCTTGTGCTGCGTAGGATCCGTAGTTTGAGCTTTTATGTACTCGAATTCCTCTTGCTTGTGACGCAGGGGACCAGGAAGACTATTTCCTCTACAATCAGCTCATCTGGTGTCCTCTATTAGTCTCTACCTCAATCACAACACGGAAGGACAGGAACAGTCTCTACAGCCTCATCACTACATAGTCTTAAAACAATAAGAATTGAAAACCCAATGACAACACATGAACTGTATACTACATTGGAACTAAACATTCTTTGCTGAGTTGCGTGATAATTGTAGACTTATACCTCGGCAGCTGTCACAATGCTGCACCTTCACAGACCACGTTTAGATAGCAACAGAGCACTTCAGGCTTCATAGCTAGGCATACTGTATATATTTTATGAGAATTTAAACCGCTGATTGGCTAGCAGTAGGAACCAGTGATGTAACTCTCAGTTTTAACTTTAATTGAACATGCGTTGAAGATGGTAGCCGGAAATCACTTCAAATGGGGACAAGAAAATACTTGTGAATGACATTGGCGTTTCTGTTTGTTATTTGTTTCTTTTTGCTTGAAACACTCATGTTTCTGTCAAGCCTTATTGTATTCTGTCATCGAGGGAACCTGTTAGTCGCTCTGGTTAAAATCACGCTAGGGATAGTAATTAAAATACAGAAAAAGCATACTCTCTTAACAGCTCAGAGAGTTTTAAGTTTTGCTTAATCCTTACATAGAATATTTACCTCGTCATCTATTTATTATAGAGTTTTAAGACGGGACGAAAACTACTCATAAAAGTAATGAATATTCGTACAACGTTTTAGTGTATACGTATTCGTTCACACATTTCCTGTGTGACATGCGTGATGATCGTTATTTTTTACCACAATTTTATTCTTCCTGCGAATGGCTTCACTAATAGTGCTTCCAGTGCCTCTGAGTACTAGTATTAGAACAGAGAAAAAGTAAGGGATAGGTGCGACTGAGATCAGTAGGGTGTATTGGTAATCAATGGTAACCGTGGTAGAGGCGATGGTTGTCATGCCACCAAGATTGTCTGGACTGCCTTCGTGCTGTAGCATAGAAGACTTAGTCCAGTATGTGTATGTCTGGTGCCTTGATACAGTATGCATCGCTCGTTTGTATTCCCTCATGTACTCGTATAAGTACATAATTACATGTACATATGAGCCTCTAGGGATGTGTACCTCTCCGATATCTGCTCTCCTGTGTAGGAAGTTCACACACTGATGCCTTACATAACTTAGTAACAAAGACTTCAGTACATGGGTTGTGTGAATGCAGTACAGCGAACCGTTAATTTGTGTATGTGTTCCAATAAGCATAATATCCGCTTTATAGCTTCGTGATATATAGTCCAGAATGTGTAGCAACTCCCAGAAGACTGGTCACCTTATATGTTTCTTGCTTAACTTCAGTGCAATCATTCATTTTGCTTGTCGGTATGTGAGCTCATCAATACTCATCAATACTTGTGTAAGCACATTTGTGTGAGCTCCATTATGCACATGCACATTGTTTGTGTCAGTGGCTATGTTTGACACTGTGTGTTTACCAAATGACGAGAAGGAATGTCCTCCATTTTATTGTTCCATGAATTGTGTACTCGTGTATCTATGGTAGCTGAGGTCTTTAATTCATACATACACATGTCTTGTATAGCATTGCTTCGTTGTATTCCTGTTACATTTTACTCCTGTTTTTTCCTTGTTATATGGTTAGCATGAGCCAGAATTTTTTTTCTGCTTTACAACTAACTTGGTATGTATGTACAGACTCTGACCTAACATTTACTGCCACTCACCTGGTATTTACTGCAACTAACATTTACTGCAAAGGATATGGAATATGAATAGCTCTACAACCTAGTACTTACTGCCTCTAAGCTGGTATTTAGTACCACTAAGCTGGTAAATAATGCCACTAACCGAGTGTATATTACCCCTTACCTGGCATTCACACCCACTAACCAGGTATCTACCTCCACTAACCTGACATTCACTCCCTTTTACCTAGTATTTAGTGCCCCTTATGTGGTATTTACTGCCATTAACCTGGTATTTACTGCCTCTGACTAACATTTAACACAATGAACGTGCGCAGCTTCATAACTAACATGTACTGTTAGCACATCGATCTTTGTGCTTGAATTGTGTTTCATCATTGTTCATCATAATTGTACTTCATAATTGTGTTTCATAATTGAACTTCAAAATTGTACGTCATAATTGTACTTCATAATTGTGCTTCATAATTGCGCTTTGTAATCGTACTTCATAATTTTGCTTCATAATTGTGCTTCATAATTTTGCTTCATAATTGTGTTTCATAAGTGTGCTTGAAAATTGTACTTCTTAATAATTTGTGCTTCATAACTGTGTTTCATAATTGTGTTTCATAGTCGTACTTCATTATTGTGTTTCATAATTGTGCTTCATAACTATACTTCATAATTGTGCTTCATAATCGTACTTTATAATTTTGTTTCATAATTGTACCTCACAATTTTGCTTGATAATTGTGCTTCATAATTGTGTTTCATAATTGTGCTTCATAATTGGGCTTCATAACTGTACTTCATAATTGTGCTTCATAATCGTACTTCATAATTTTGCTTCATAATTGTACCTCACAATTTTGCTTGATAATTGTGCTTCATAATTGTGTTTCATAATTGTGCTTCATAATTGTGCTTCATAATCGTACTTCATAATTTGGCTTCATAATTGTGCCTCATAATTATGCTTCATAATTGTGCTTCATAATTGTGTTTGATAATTATGCTTCATAATTGTGTTCGACGCACTTGGCTACAGCGTCAGTCTGAATTACTGCCCGACGCTTTATAGGCTTTTGCTGTTAATTCTATGCCAAATTAAATTTACCTTCACTACAGCTTTTATTGTCAAAGATAACTAGGAAGGAATTTGAATTCAAGAAATTCCTTCAGTCCTCATTATTAATTTGTGAATTTTTATCGTATTGACTTCTCGTTTAAACTTTATACAAAATCGGCATAATTTTCATCATTGTCTCCCTGAAGATGAATTCTCTTCAAATTTGTACTAACCTGAGCTTGTACTGTATATGTACCGTACGACAGTCACCCTACAATTGATAGTTCGAAAATTTCTGCTCCAGCGTGCAGTGGAAGTTATGAAAAAATGCTTCACATTTTTTGTAGATTTTCATTCGTATAGAATTCAGTAACGTGCGTACTAATTGTTTTTTCAAAATTGAATTTTATGACAATCATCAGCATTTAAAATTTTGAAACCAGTGCAGAGAAGAAGAATGATGACAAATTTTTGACTGATATTTGGCTGGAAATATTTTTCAGTTTTGAGCTATCCGTGGTAGATTGTTCAAGGAACATTTCCAGTGCGAGAGAGTGAACGCAGAGTGAACAGTTCAGCAGCCACGTGCAGCGTGTTCTGAACATCATTGAAGACACTACGGAAAACACTTGCTCTAAATGAGGTAAGCATTACTGAACACTCGCTAATACTTCTTCTATAGGTGAGTTTTTTGTGCTTTTTTGTGCAAACAAAGTTAACTTTGCATTCTGTGAACACGACGGTAACGAGAAATATTGTTGTGTTAAAAATCAACCAAACCAAGTAAGGATCATCTAATATACGACTTGTCAATCTGTTGAAATGAGCTTTGTTTTTGGGTTATTAATTACGAAGCTATAGGGGTGGAGGAGTACAACTGGTGTGCAAGAGACGTACAGCTGGTGTGCAAGAGACGTACAGCTGGTGTGCAGGAGACGTACAGCTGGTGTACAAGAGACGTACAGCTGGTGTGCAAGAGACGTACAGCTGGTGTGCAAGCGACGTACAGCTGCTGTGCAAGAGACGTACAGCTGGTGTGCAAGAGACGTACAGCTGGTGTGCAAGGGATGTACAGCTGATGTGCAAGAGACGTACAGATGGTGTGCAAGAGACGTACAGATGGTGTGCAAGAGACGTACAGCTGGTGTGCAAGGAAAGTACAGCTGACATTCAGAGCTAAAATTAAATTGACCACAATTTTTGCATTACTGGTGATCGCATCGAGACTCTAAGTAAGGGTCACGTTCATTGAAGACATGCTGACAAATTCCTTTGAGCTACTCAAATCGAAGGTCTACTACATAAAAGTGCTCTTTTCTTTATCACCCTTCGGCTTGTTAAATGTACTTCGTCTATATTTTTCAACTTACTGGTACATAAAAATGTATTCATAGCTATAACATATGTGTCTTCTCGACAAATGAGCAAAGTTCGTGCCAGACTGAAACAATACTGCGTGAACAATAGTTAAAATTTACTTTTCAAATTATAACCACTTTCAACTACGCTACGGCTGTCGATGCACCTTGAGGTTTAAAATTCCCGGTTTAGTAGATTACATTATTGATGTCTGCCGAAGATGGGTGGCATAATCTGTCAATTTACTCGATAGAATATCAGCCACGGCTCACAAAGAGGTGTTTCATCGAATGTAGAGGTACGGTCCATAGAAAAATAGAATATCATCTAATGAAGCCGCATGAGTGCGAGAATATGAACAACTTTGAACGTATGTCACGACCAGCGAACACTTTGAGCGTAAAACACTTTATGGAAAAAATTATGCAATCTGCAAGAGTCTGAGAAAGTATGTGTAACTTTAAAAACATAAAATTCACAACCAGCAAACGCATGAAACTTGAAGCGCTCCATGTAAGATAATATACTCGTAAATGGAAATCAATCATTTCTAATTAAATCCTATGGAAGGAAAAGCGATGGACAAATGCATAATTAAGAACTAAGACAATTTACCGTCATATTTATAGCTACCATATACGAGAAGAAAATATTTATTGAACTAGATAGCAAACGTGCCATATTCTCGTTTAAAAATGGGTGCTCGATTTTACCAAGACACAGTGAGCCCTGGGCTTGTAATAAAGCAGGCGCATTTATGTATTTCCGAGCTGCGGACACTTTAAACTCGCGGTGTACCCAGCACTGATAGTGTACCCAGCACTGATAGTGTACCCAGCATCTGGACAAGCTAAGAAAGCTTGTTATCAGCTGACATCGATGAGTCCGTTTATGAGTCGATGGAATTTTAAAACACAGAACCTGCTTTCCTTGCAACGCTGCTGTCACAGAGAGGGAGACACACACGGATGTTCAGTGCCTTTTTTGCTATGGAATGTATACATGCTTGGCCATAGCATATATGTGAAGAGGCCTCAGTCGTCTCGAGCCCTTGAATAAATTTCGCTATTGTGAGTATAAACACTCGTTTCATGAATTAATGCACCGCGTACAACGCATGCGCGTTCCATGCGTGTGTCCTCATCTATGACAAGCGATCGAGTGCTCATTGTCATGAGAGGATTGAGTACATTGACTATAGCCCTATAATATCTAATCCCAATAGCTCACGATCTCAGAGTGATACAGAAATACTTTAAAATGCTTGCCGCACCCCGAGAACGCATGCCTTAGTCCTCAGGTGCTGCTGATTGTAAGCAGGTCAGTCCTGCGGCGGCCCTAACGTTAGGATGAAGGCGGTGTATTCTCTCCGTAGCAGCCTACTGGTCTGGTCTGAGTGAGACCAACGATCCTCTTAGTGAAGTGAAACCTGAGAATTGAATTCTGTGGTAATCTGAAACACGGGTGCATCCTCTTCCATGATCGTAGTTACGATTTTCTGTACCCAAATTAATATTACATTTATTAGAAACTAAGAGCCTTGGTCCTTCTTGATCTAAATAAATATTTTGATTTAATTCAAAGTTGTTTGAATGAACAAGCTCAAGAACAGTATCTGTGCTTCCAAGTGAAATGATAGATTTAAAAATAACGGAGAGAACGTAAAAGAATACATTTTGTCAGGACTTCAAACGATAACGAAGTTCATGTATAAAAAGGGACACATCTGATTATTCTGTAAAATTTAAATGATACGTTAGAGCACACTGCATTTGGTCAGCCCGGACTTTCAGTGAGCTTTGTTTATGAAAAATTTGTCTGTCATGTCCGTGGATATCCTGGCGGCACAGCAGGAAACACAAAGCAACACTGCAGAGGGTGGAAGTAACGCTGAGATCGCGGGTCAGTTCATCCTCATGAAGCCTGGTTCTGTCCAGGGAAATAGAGCTTCCAGTGAAACAAATCCACTTGAAATTGCCGAGGAAGATCTCGAGGAAGATCAACATGAACTAGAGTCAGCTAAAAATAATTTAATCCTGGAGCCAGAGTCTGGAAAAATAAGTGAGAAACTTATTCAAGAGATAGAAAAGAAGGTCGATCTCAACCAAATTAGAGTGAGTGAATCTGAGTATAAAAAAAATACATCAAATCAGTCAAAGGCTCCGAATAATGAATTCCAAAACAAAGAAGGCAATCTTACAGAGCTACATACTGACGTCAACGAGGTCGCTGCTATATTGAATGTTGACACAGTCGTTCAGCTCATGCCTGACAATGACCGGAAAAGAAGGAAAACTGTATTGGAAAACTTCATAAAAAGTGATGCAGAGATAACGAACGAGGTAAAAATTGGAAATGACGACGAGAGAAATGAAAAGACAATAAGTAATACTGACAGTGAAAAAAAAGAAACATTCACGGCACAATCTAGTGAAAAAACATTTTCTAAAATTGGGGAAAAAGGGAATTTAAAACCGGAAGCAGCTTCCCTGCATTCTGTAATTGAAACTAACGACAAACCTGCCACAAATTTAGAAGCCTTTGAAATTGATAGAGAAAACTTTGTGCGCGATACACGCTCACGAGTTAAGGAAAACGAAGGTAAAAATTTGATCATAAACTCATTGGAGTCGACGAAGGATCATCTTCTGGACGGCAGCATGGCTGCGTCCACCAGCTTCTTGCCCCTCTTCCATCCTGGGACAGAGAATGAGGATGCTACAAAAAGACCGCGTAAAGACGAACAAATGTCTACCTCTTTTATTCCAGTGATTGCTTTTACTGAACCAGTCGAAGCTTACACTAAAAATAAGAAGGTAACGTTCAAGAAAAACGCTGACAAGAGCTCGCAGTACCCTGAAGAATTATTGAAAGGATGCAATAAAAATTCAAGAGAGATGACTCATGCTGTCCAAACTTTTACGAGCGCAGTCGATGATAATTTTGAGAACTTCAATCCGAAGGCCACTATCAAAACTTCTGATGATGTAGGAAACTCTACTTCGCTAGGTCGATTCTTAAAATCCTCCTCTACAGTCACGAGAAATAAAAAAATTGAACACCGAAATGCGTTCGGAAGAAATGAAATGACTGGAATACCATCTGCACGCATAGTTGAGATTCAAGACTCCATTAATGATGGAAGCAAAGCAGTTCACGCAGAACCAAAAATAAGTTACCTAATGAAGCCCCCAAAAGAAGTTCCTATTATTCTCGATAAGTACTTGTACACTGTAGAGGTCGGCAAAAATCGGGCGAAGGCCAACAAAAACCGGGCCATCCACCAGCGGTCTTCTGTGATGACAGGACTGCCAGCAGGTGATTTATCAATCTATCCATGTTTCATAGGCATAGAGGATTCTTTTCTAGAAACAGCCTTGCTGGTATTAGAACAAAATACGACAAAGCTGTTATTGACTACAACCAAAGAAGGAATGTATGGAAGTGGTTTGAAGAGTTGTGAAATTTGAGTTCACTCCATGACATCAAACAAGAACTGATTCAAAGGAGAGGTATCAAATCTGTCAATTTTTTAATTTGTCTTCATTAGCCTCAGTTCGAAAACATTTTTGACAGCCTCTCATGTGCTGTATTTGTATTGTAATTTTAGGTTTCTTGAATCTTCATTATTTTTCGAAAATTCAATCTCAAGATTTTTTAATTGATTTGATTTTGATTTTTAGATTATCATACTGCAGGTAAATTCGTAATAGTGGAACTGAAATTTCAATCTACGTTTTTCTTAATATTTAAAAGAATGTCGGCCACTAACGCATTTCAGGAGTAAAAAAATTTTGAAAAAAATATTTTTTTTACCTGATGGCTTCAATTAAATAAGTCTTTTAAATTGTACAGCATTAAAACTTGTTATGAATGAACTTTCAACCAATGAACAACCTCTCTCATGCAGAGGGAAGTGTTGTGCTGTACATTGCGCATAAATTACTTGACTCTATGTACATTTATGAATTAATTATAAATTAACAGGGGAATACTTCTCTTCCAGAACAAAGAGTTAATTTCGTATACCTCGTACCAAAACTGCAGACATATTCCGCTTACACTGAAACGTTTTTACATTACGCTCATTATTTCACAAAAAAAAAACAGTTTTAATTATTCAAGTTCAGTCTTTGTACAATCCTTGTATTCAAATAACAGTAGTTCGGTTCCGAATCAATGAATACAAGTTGTCAACCACTTACGAAATTCTTTAAAAATCGAGCTAAGCGTGATAATAAATTGCAGTAACAGTAAATCTTCTGTGTAGGCCATTTACTGTCATGCCTACGTCAGTTAGTTCACATTAACATGGCAGCGATATAATTATCACCATGGAGGTCATAACCAGATATTAATGCCTCGACTTATTGACTGTGGAAGTGCAACAAGAGAATATTTTCACCGCACGTGTGTTATATGTACAGGCCAAGAACTGAGAGAAATTATAACTCAGATGTTTCAGTTTGGTGGCTGTTGGACTCTAGGGTGGTGAGACCTAGTAGAAATTTATTACATTTTATTCTTGGGGAGGTTTGCTCATTTGGCTTGGACTCGAGATCATATTTTGTCATGAATCCTAGTTAAACAATATTCAAGTTGATATCGTGCTATAGTGCAGCATGCGTTGTGTGTCGTGGTCTCATCGAATTTAGTCTTCAGTTAATGATGGATATTTTGTTGACAATCTCTATTAACTTTACACGGAAATTGTATTTCTGTTACTGAAGCTTAATTAATCATAAATGAATGAATTCAATTCAAAAAGACATCATTGAATTCTTTCGCCAAATACTTCAAAATTAAATGTGGTTTCTTTACAATTAGTAGAGTTTTACTTGAATAATTTGCTATCAAACTTAATTATCGGAATCATGAGTTAATTGTAAGTTAGTAACTTCACTGCTGGTTAGCGCCTAAATTTAATCCTGTAGCTTTGTCCATAAATTAATCGAACTCACGAAAGACCGGATTAGTTTGGGGCAAGTTTAACTTGTTACTGAATTAAATGCATCGATATTGATTAAAATATAATTTAGCAGTATATGTGGAGAACTTGTTTGTTGACAAGCCCGCCTAGCGATATCGACAAGGCTGTGTGATGCAGTACACATACTGGACTGTGGCATCGATCTCATGCTCCTCGATTGGTGAGAGCTGTGGGTGAGGAATGCTGCTATCAGGCACCTGTATCTGCAGTCAGTGTTCAGCAGGGTTGTTTCAGCAAGCTGTCTGATTTTGCAATCTATTTTTATTGTCTTGTTGGAGTTTAGATTTCTATCTTTTTTCTATTTCATGTGTTGAACGATTGAATTTTTTTCAAATTTACGTCAACTAAAAATTTAAGATTGCGCGAGTACATGTCATGTTAATGTAGAAATGACAAGTTTCATCATTTCGTTGAATTATTTTGCATTAAAATACTGAAATAATTTTCACTTAATTTTACCATGGAAGTCTTGGGTTGCACTATTCTATAATAGGTTTGTATTAAAATATTAAAAATGTTGTTTGCGCACATTATGTACCGTATGTGGTGGTAGGATGCTTTGATCATTGTGTCACGCGTATTGTATGAAAAGTACATAAGTAAATTGAAAGCAGGTTGCTGCGGTTCTTCTGTCTGTTGAACGCTTGCATTTTTTTAGTCAAGTTTGAGTCACGTGACCAAGATCAACTCACCATGAAACTTTACATGTAATGTTAAAGGCCAGAGACAGCAACTTGATTAAATCTGATTCTGGTGACTGTTTTGCTTGATGCATCGAATTCATTGCTGAAAATAACGGGAAAAAGTTGAGTAAATGTACACGAGGTCTTTTAAATCTAAAAATGAGTTATACTGTTTGTGAAATGAGGTATAGAGTACAAAAGTCTTGAAAGAAATGCAGGACGGAATAGAGATTACAGACGGCCGTGGTGGCTAAGGCATGTGGAGAGGAAAAGTGACATGAAAAGTAAGGAAAGTTATGAAAGTATAGTAAGCAGATGCAAGAGGAAGGTGCGGTGATGAAAGGCCAAGATCGATTTTTCTCCCTCAGCGCTATCGTTCTTCGGTCTCTATGTGAATGATTTGAAGAAAATGTTGTTCATTCAGGAATTGAACTTTCCAAATTTTATCCAGGTGATAAAGAGACTATCTGAGTAGTTTAAAAAGATTAACATGATGTGCACAAATAGGCTAGGATGAGGCAAAGTTACAAACCAATTGTGTCTTTTACAAAGCCGTTAATTCGTAGCGACGAAAACAATAGGTTCTGGAAAATCCACGGAAATTACTACCAGTATTTGAGCATCAATATTGTTTTCATCCTCAATCATAAATTTTCTACGTGTATGCACATTGTGCACACAGTGCTGTCAAAAATTAAGGAACAAATATCAAAACTCCCAAGTATTCAAAAAATGTAAATAATTTTTTCTAATCTTTCACTGAGTTGATTTTTACTAAATTTTTCACTGATGTACAGTACTTGAACTAAGAGTATTTCTCAAATTTTCAGGTTGCCTAAATAATACTGCTGTTAGTTACTTAACATTTTCACTTTATCAGTGTCTAGACTTAAGGAATAAAATAAAAATTTCAAGTGAAAAAAGTTTTAAAACAGAGCTCATATTTTTTTATATGTAGCACTATGAACGTTAGTTTTAATCTCTGCAACTCATATACGAAAGCAGGACTTTAGCAAATCTCGACATTGAGCAACTGTAATCTTGGCACATTCCTGTTGTAATTTCAACCACAAATCTTCTATTGTTGTTAAATTTCCAGCCATAACATTTTTTCCTAGTCTTTCATAGGTTTTCTCTTGAATTCAAGTTGGGACCCTGAGGAGGCCAGTCTAAAACCTATACTCCGTTATCCTTAACCCTTTAGCGACCGATTTATTTTTCTAGTTTCTACGTCTAAGCTCACAAAGACCGTCTGTACACTGATGCAATGAAGCACGCTGAGAGCCAGGCAGCCAAAAGAACGACGCTGTAACATGCCGCCGCGTTTAAACCTAGTAGCAACCTCATATTGCTCACTGTTTAATTATTAGAACAATTCTTCCAAAGACTGTAAAAGAGGACCGTATGGTCCTTTTCATCGCTAAAGGATTAAAATAGCCCATTATGAGCTTTGCCTTGTGGTCAGAAGCAGTATCCTGCATAAGAACAGGAGTGTTAACTCGCGATTTCTGCATAGCTGACACAATATGTTGTTCTAACACATTATTGTAAATAGCAGCGTTAACTCTAATGTTTAAACTTACAAGAGGTGATGTACCCTGGCCTGATATCATACTGAAAACATCACGCTTCTCCCCCCAACTGTAAAATTTTTCATGTAGTTTGATTTCAAACTTTCACCCATTATTTTTCTTACAAACTGCTTACAATCGCTACTAAATTACATTAAATTGAGATTTATAACTGAAAAATACTTGATTCCAATCGTGTTTTGATCAATTGACATGTTTCTTTGCAAATATCAATCGTGCTGCCTGATTGTTTTTACTTATCAGCGGCTTTTTCCGAGATCTTGCATAAAGGCCTGTTTCATGCAATCGTCTGAACACAGTTTATGGCGGAACATTTGTACCGCCCTTAATTTAATTAAAAATTTTACCCGCACTTAGAAAACGGTATTTTAGTGCTAGCCGTTGCATAACCCTATCCTCTCTTACTATAGTTTTTCTTGGTCTACCCGGCTTCTTCGTATTAGTTATACTACCAGTTTCATTATAACATTTTAGAATCCGGCTCACAACACTTTTAGAACGATTTGTCTGTTTAGCAATTTGTTCAATTATATGACTTTCCTTTCGTAATTTCACAATTTGTGTTTCAACGGCTGCATCAGCTTTGATTCGTTTTGGCATGATCACAAATGTTGCAGTGATGATGAGCAGTCTATGTCTTCTTTATCTTTATCTGTTATTATGAGAAAACAGATTATTTAAAAATTTTCATATACTATTAAAATTTTAATTCCTAATTTTGAACACTCAAAAATTAATAAAATATCAAGTAACTATAGTAGTATTATAAAGGTAACAATAAAATTCGAGAAATAGTTCAAGTGCTGTATGTCTACACTCAGTGAAAATTTTTAAAAAATTGATTCACATTTTTTGAAGATTTGGAAGTTTTTACATAAATTCCATAATTTTGAACGGCAGTGTATACGTATATACAAATTATAATACTGGGTTTCATGGTATTTCATAATTTATTCAAAGATTACGAGACTGACTACGTTGTTTGATAAATTCATTCCAGATACTACACAAGTACTGAGGTCTGAGCTTGACTACCGAGCCAGGGACATCTCCCAGCGTCCAGGTCAATCAGTTCCTCCAGCAGACCAAGGACAGCAATCTCATTTGGTCCTCAGAAACGAAGCAGAAAACTTTGTGAAGGGTGGGGCTCAGGCAGCTCAAATACCTTCCTATCAGTCACTGCAGAATTATCAACCGTATCCATCTGACGAATTTGAAGGAAATTCTTATCGTAATCAAGAGCTAAAACCGTCTCATGAGATTTATCCTACAACACTCAATAAATATCCAATTCCGCCTGGGATTCTTTCTCATAGCAATACAATTAAAGCTCCAGCATTCATAACCAAAAATAATTATTCAAGCAAACAGCCAACAGATGATAGGTATCCGCTTCCTCCTATAGGACAGTCTCACTCATCAAACTATGAGCGATTGCAGCAGCACAACGATTTAAGGAGACGTTTCCAGAACGAACCATTCTTTGTAGCACAACAGCTAACGCAGAATCAAAATAATATCAATCCCTTAGCTACTAAAAATAACCATAAATCAAATCAAGCTGTTAGAAGAAACTTTGTTGCAAAGAATAGGAATAAACTTGTTTATCATTCTAACATTAATCTAGGGCTAGCATTGGGAAGCTCCAATTCTACTTCTGTCGGACAAAACAGAAATTTATCGCGTTCAAAAAGCTTTGAATCACTTCCTAGGACAAAGCTGCAAGACCAACCTCGAAGTAAAAGTCAGTCTTTCGCTGATCAAACATTTGCAAACACAGAACCGAATAACAACAGTTACTCGCACAAAAAAGACCAACGTCACTTACTGAATTCTTTGTCACAGCATCAGAGACAGTTGACAAGAGCACCACACAACTTGACTTCATCATCTGCCGATCACTATCATCAGAACCCGAAATTTCTTGGACGACCTGAGAGTTCATTTTCTCACCTCGATTCCGGTGCAGTGCGACAGGATCAAGACAGCAGGTGGGCACTTCCTCAGGAGCAACGTTACGTTTTACAAGAATCATCACTGGGACAGGAAAGTAATTTATTTCCTAATAATTTATATCAAGACTCCCATAGACTTCAGGGTACTGAGGAGCAAGATTTCCGTAACCCAGCCAACATGTACTACGGCGCCCAGAGCTACGGACAACCTTCATACAATGCGTACGGATCCAATTATGACGCAGGTAAGCATTTGGTTAAATTAAAGTATCAAAGCAAATCTCAGACTGAACGTTTGGTTACACATTTATGCTATAAGTACAGTTAGTCCTCTGAAACAAAAAACTGCGGAGTAATATACTTGATCAAATAGTGTATTCTGACATTGTTGAGGACGCCGAAAAACTGTGAATACTTTACTTATTCAAGGGCAGGTAGCCATGATTGTTAGGCGACTCAGTAATGGAAGGGCATGAGCCATTAAAGGTTTAAAAACACCTGGTTTAGGTTAATTAATCACAAGATCCGGGAAGAAATTTCCGGGGTATACTATTACTGTTCAGTATATTTTATATTCAAACTTATTTTTATTTAGTATTGTTAGTGTCTCTGGCGCAAAGGTAGTGGTACTCAATATGAGAAAAGGATATAGAGTCGAATAAATATCTATGCATACCCACCTCCTGCTGAGATTTTCCACGTTAAGCGTTAGGCTGTACGCTTTAACGTGATTGACAGCGCAACTTTCTCGTAAAATATGATGAGAGGAGGCGAATAACGTAGGAACGTTGAAACCCTTCCTGGTTCATACGCTCGTATTCCTAATAGTAAACTTGCATGCTGGTTACATTTTTCAAGTAGATGTAAAATGTTTGTCTAAATTATTATCGGAAAGATGTCAAAACTTTTCTGGCAATAGTTAGAAACTGCTCGGCAATAGTCAGATTAGATCCAGCTCAGTACTTTCAAGTTTTAAGAAACTGGCAAAAACTTCGCTTTATGCATTAACTGTAATATCCTGATGCAATGATTCATCACTACCAACCAGGTCGTCGCAAGAGTCTCGGATACGACCAGAATCCTTCAGATTATCGGTGAGTAACTTTTCAGTGTGCAGCAAAAAATGCTGTTTATGGGGTCTCTATAGTCTTTATGAGTGTGTAGCAAATATTTCTGTTAATAGGGTCTCTATAGTCTTTATGAGTGGGCAGCAAATATTGCTGTTAATGGGGTCTCTATAGTCTTTTATGAGTGGGCAGCAAAGAATGCAGGTGATATTCTGTATGGTCATTGAATTGGTCCATGCATATCTGCAGTCCTTTACTCGAGGAAGATAATCAAACACTCTTGATTTACAGTATTTGTGAGTGCTTTTGCGGGCATCATAAAACCTAAAAATAACTAGACTGACGAAATATTAAACATTTGAGTTCCCGACAATGACGTAAGCACAGAGCTAATTAATTTTTCGGAACTGCTGATGTGTCAGTCAGCTTTGTTGAAAGGAAAGCTCGAGTAAAAAGGGAAGCAATTTCCTGGTGAGAAACTAAGAGTGTTGGATTTGCCTCTCATTTAGTTTACTGGAATTGCTTAGTTTCGTCCTTCAACTGATTTCTGATCCACAAGCATAGCCCCAATTTATTTACAATTTTCATGACAGTATTGAATATGATTCAGAAATTAAATTTTCATTTCCGATTCATCAGCATAGACAGATGTATGTGTTCAATTACTTTTCATTGATTTATTCTTGCCAAAATAGGTGACATTTAAATTATATTTGATATTCATGAATATATATTGTAATGTTTCATAAACAATACAGCTTATACTCAATCTAAAATTTGGTATTCTGAACAAAAAATCTGTGAAATGATATGAGGAGACTGTAGTAATGAACTATTTTGCACTAAACTTCGCATTTGTTATAACAACATCGCCTTTGTTTGCTACACAGACGCCGGTCCTCCAGTTTGGACTACGAGCCTTCAGGAGCTCCTCGATACTCTCGCCGTCAGGTGAGCGAGATGCTATCTCTGTGCAGCACCTGCTGTAGCAACACCTGCTGTAGCAACACCTGCTGTAGCAACACCTGCTGTAGCAACACCTGCTGCAGCAACGCCTGCTGTAGCAACACCTGCTGCAGCAACGCCTGCTGTAGCAACACCTGTTGAAACAACGCCTGCTGTTGGAACACTCAATCTATGAAAATATTTTCTTAGAACATCTGGTTTTAGAGAACACACTTTATGAGCAGATGCCCCACAACACTTGCTCTGGGAACACCTACATAGGAGCTCTATCTTCGGAAATATTACAGATGAAACATTTGCTCTCTGAATACTTTGTCTATGAACACTTATTTAAAAATACTCTTAGTGAATATTTTCGATAGAACCAGTAATATGAATACTGACTTTAGGAAAACATTCTTGAGAAATATAAATTTTATGAACAACTTCCGTAGCGAAACCTGTAATGGAAACTAATCCTCGTGACAGTTTTGACACCGTTAGATGTCCACCTTAAAAAACAGGTAGTACTAAATAATTTCCTCCTGCTTACCAAGCACTAGTCTAAAAACATTTGTTCTAAAAATGAAATTAATACTTACATGTTACTAGAGAAGAATTCTACCGGTAGAATGACTGTTGCAGTATTGACACGTACTCTGTTAATCCATTTTATTAGCGTCTGAAAAATACCGGCTTTTAAGAGATATTCTTTACCGAACGCTTTTTAATTAATCTGATAACAATCTAAGTTTCTCCGTAAACAAATTTTATATCGATATTATATTGAACTTTCTTATAAACTTGTGCGTCTTGTTCAAGGGCGCAAAATACGTAACGACCAGTCAAAATTCCGCCACACCATATTCCTAAATTTCAGTTGCCAAAGAAATTTTATGCAAACTTATAAGCATAATGTATCGAGTGATTTAAATTTGTGCTTATGCTACGAGTTATTTGATGACTGTGAGCTCACCAGCTTTGGAGTTCACGATTTTCACGGAATATGAGACCAGTCGAGAGTAATCACTGTCTTGAACTGGCTATTTCAGAGGTAGGACGTATTTCTCAAAAGTTCTGGGAGAAGAATTGAAATTAGAAACATTCATAAGTCCGAGCTGCTAAAGCTATAAAGCGAAATTATTAAATCGAACACGGTTTAGAAAATATCTTACTCTCATCATTTATAGATAACGATAACAAAAATAATACTCGACAAATTTCACAGACATGCCATCTGACTAGCTCAGGCTCGTAAATTGAAGTTTCAAATCAAATCAGGATTAGGAATTCCCATTGCCAATGGACTCAAGTCGTTAATTCTACTCGGCCATTTTGTCAGTAAAGTCCCTGTTCAGTCAACCCTCGATAAGACGGACTACTAGGAAACCACCTGGAAGCCACGATCACCTTCCGTGTCATCTAACCACGTCCTAACATCATCTTCAGACACTTCTCCTTCGCCTGTCCTTCTAAGGATA
>VCRD01002101.1:34128-54606 GCA_006783055.1 Trinorchestia longiramus
CCAGCCTCCCCCCTCCTCCGCACCAGCCCCCGTAACTTCATGTGTGTGATAAGAGTGATTTGCCCACAGTTTCCCATGACGTCACTCACGAGACCACTCCTCTGTAATACAGAGTGGCAGTACTGCACCAGTCACTCACTGGTCAGTACTGTCCCTCACTGGCCAGTACTGCACCAGAGTACCGTCACTCACTGGCCAGTACTGCGCCAGAGTACTGCCACTCACTGGCCAGTAAAACTACTCACTGTTCAGTATTGCACCAGAGTACCGCCACTCACTGGCCAGTACTGCACCAGAGTACCGCCACTCACTGGCCAGTACTTCATCAGTCAATACTGGCCAGTAGTTTATTTCCAGAGATATTTGTATTGAACAAATTTTGCATCTTCTACAACTTGAATAATGATTATTTCACTATTTGGCCTAAGGTAAAGAAATTATGGACTCAAAAATTATTAGTTGTCAGGTTATTTGAATTAGGTACTTAAAACTAGGCTAAATTAAAACTGGAGGAGTTATTTGATGTGAATATCGGCCTAAATTAAATTTCTTCAACAAAATCACGCAAGTGAGTTTCAAATAAGCATGTGAAGAACTGGATTCGTTTGAGTTTCGGTTGATAAAACAAGAACTACTATCGACTTACGCGAAATTTAGCATCATTTGTTACTGGCGTGGAAAATTGAACCAATTTTAGATTTCAAAGAAGAAATTAGGCTTCACTATATTCGTTATTCGTATCCCAAGAGTGTATACAACTAATTTTCCATTTCTAGCAAGATAATTTACTGAAATAACAAGCATAAAAGTAGTCGATAAAAGAATTTTCAAAAAAAATTTATATCGGAAGTTGAACATCAAGCATCGGGTTACAATGAAAGTTCTGTCAATTTTTTGGAAGGAAAGTTCTGTTGAATTTTTTGTTGGAATGAACATGAAAATTCAGCGAAACCGAGATTTATTTATTCAATAGCATAATCACCATTCTCACCAATGACATCTTCCCATCATTTTATAAGCTTTTTGATGCCTCCGTCATAGAATTTAAATGGTTTTGACTCAAAAAAAGAAACTAGCTTCATTTCATCTTCTGCTCTTGATGTAAGCCTTTTTCCTGAAGGATGATTCTGTAGGCTTCTAACGAAAAATCAGGAGAACATGGTGGGTGAATCAAAACTTCTCAACCAAATTGTTCAACGAGATTCTTCGACGCTCTTGAAGTGTGGGGTCTGGCATTGTCATGGTGCAGGTTCACTCCTTTTCTGTTTACCACGAAAGTCGTTTTTCCTTCAAAACAGTCTTCAAACGGCTTAGCTGTTGGCAGTAAACTGCACAAGTTACTGTTTGATTGCCACCTAACAGCTCATAATGAACAATTCCCTTTATACCCCGCCACACACACAAATTTTTTCGGATGCAGACCACGTCGGGGTTGTGGAATAAGGATGGAACTACGGCTAAGCCACTGTTTTTAATGTTTAGCATCACTGTCCGGTATCCATTTCTCATCTCCAGTAACTGTTCTGTCTAAGAATTGGTTTGAAATTGAACATAACGTAGTGACACAACAGTTCACACGTTGTTGGAAAATTTTCTCTGAAAGATCGTTTAGAACCCATTTTCCAACCTTGAGACTAAAAAGTCTTATCATTTTACGATATATGGTCATACAGCTCACGGTGAACTCCTTGCTCATTGTTCTAGTTGTTTTGGGAGAATCATCAATGGCAGCCAGCAGTTCCTCAGAACTAAGTAATTTGAAGTATCCTTTTCTTGGCTCGTTCTTACGACTAAAGGCTTCCTCTTTGAAAAGCAAAATCATCCCTACAACTCCTTTCGGTTACCAAATTATTTCCATATGTGTTTGTGAGTGATTTTGCAGCTGGAATTGCTGTACTGCCCTTTTAAAATTCATACAGCAAAATAGGGCTAATGTGCTCTTTGCTTGGAGTGTACATTTAGGTCAATAATAGATATTTGTTATAATAATTATCACAAAATCTGAAAGAAGATATAATATGTAAGTGATTTTGATAGCCGCATATATGTATGATTAATATAGTCGTACGCTAAAATTATAAATCAAGAAACGGACAAAACTTACGTTGAGGCCCGATGGCAAAAAAAAATAAAATGACGTATTATAGAATGCAAAGCAAGTTTTTTGTATTTTATTCGATGTTATGAGCTGTCACCCAGATCTATATACTGTAAATGTTATTTCAACAGTAATAAATAAATCTATATCCACTTCAATATCACGTATTTTATTTCCAGGTAATTTACAAGCCTGAGGATCAGTCAAATGCACGTTCTATGAGATCGTGTACAAGAACATTCTTTCACAAAAAATAATAACAAAAAACAATTTTAATGTGTTAAGACATATATTATTGGTCAGAGATTTACATTTTTTATCCACAAAAAAAGGAATGGTGCACAATTTTTTTCGACAACTATCAAAACAGAGGTGGAGTCACAACGAAAAGACCAACCCATCACATTAGTCCTTTATACGGACTTGGTAAACTGACAGTACACTTCACCAGGATAGCATCGTTGCGGCCTTGGAACTGGCGAACGAGACCACTGCAGGTAGTGGTAGTCGCATTTACTGGTGCGTGACGATCATTTGTTTTTTGACAAATGTGTTGAGTAGTCTACTAATGCTTTCCACCATTAATTTGATCCCTACAATTCTCTTCTTAAATTGGTCCACACAATCTCCCTGTCTCTGAAATTGATCCCCCCGTGAAATGTGTTGTCATACGATGCTTTGTTTAGTGCTTGTGTTTGTCAGTTTAAATGTCAATTAGAATAATGATAAGGCGGGTGCACAATAATGAAATGAAAGCGAACTAATGCGGCGTGAAAAAATATTGTAAATTTACGCAGTTTCCGAAAAAATCAATAAAAAGTTCATATATTCTGATGTTTGAAAGAAATGCAGAAGCTAATGCACTCTTCTTACAGATTTCAAAAAGGCAGATAAATATCCTGGAGTATTTGTACTCAGTTGAAGTTCAGGAAACTTAATGTGAAATTCTGAATTATTGCGATGCTTGTCTTGAATTTGAGTGGAGGCGACTATACGGTGTTGACTGCTGTTCTCATCAGCAAGTATTTAGAGTATTGTGAAACATAGTATTCAACCACAAGTATTTGCAGTATAGTACAGCACAGTATTTAACAACATGTATTTGCAGTATTGTGCAGTAAAGTATTCAACAACAAGTTTTGCAGTATTTTCCAGCATAATAACTAGATTTTTTAAATGTTTATAGCAAAAACATGACACAGGGAAATGTACACGGTGGTAAAAGCCAAAAAAGGACATGTACGCTCACGCTGCACATGTGTTGTAAATCAAAACTCAGTTTCACAGATTTTGTGGTGACTATTAGAATGAAGTTTGTAGTTTGAATGGCTTAGTCTGATAAATAAGTAGGAATGTAAAACTAAAAAAAAATAAATTAAAAAAAATTTACATTTTTTAACAAATTGTACAGATTCTGTACATTGTCTAGTGACTTCAGTGTTAAAGAATTGCAGATATTTGGAGCCTGATACCATCACAAAAACTGTTGCCTAAATGTGCACGCAAAGGGAAAGAATGCAGCGTCAGCGTCTTGTTCAGCGTGATGCACAAAACACATTATTTTAAAAAACTCAAAACTCACACAGAGTTGTGTTTGTGAGCAAAATTAACTTGTGTTACAGAGCACTGAGTTTCACTGTAACTTGTCAAGCTTTGAAAGATTTGTTTAAAATAATAGAAAAAAAGAACACTGTACCAGCGATTTAAGTAGGATAAACTAAACTAAATTAGACTTAATTAAACTAAGGTCAAATAGACTTACGGAAAAATAGACTAAAATAAACTACACTAGACTGAGTTATATTAACATAAATGAATTACGACTAAAATAGACACAGAGATTGAAGCACACGCAGTGAGATAGCTGATTTGGGATAAAAAACACGTACAAAGGAAGATTTTTAACAGCCAGCATTTAAAAAAAAAAAGATTACTTTAGCGCTGAAGTAGACAAAAGTTAGAGTAAAAATGCACCAAAAATAATACGGAGGAACATATATTTGTCTGTACGACCAAAAACCTACGTTCAGTGCCAGCCTCTCCCGCTGGTGTTAGAGAAAAATTGTGCTTTATTGTAGTGAAGTGACAGTGTATGGGGAGCCTAATTTGAAGAAGCATCGGCTTTCCTCTCACATTGTGATACGTAAAAGGGAAAGGGGAAGAAAGACGGAAGGGGTAGGGAAGGAAAGGGGGAATAAGAGGAAAGAGGGAAAGGGAAGTGGGAAGGAAAGAGGGAAAGAGAGGAGAAAGAAGAAGAGTGTAGGGAGGGGTGAAGTTCAGTCACCCTCAGTGAAAGATAATTTTTTACCCAGAAAAGAGATTTTTTGCTCTTTTTCTCGCTTCGTATGTACAAGAGTGTCAGCTTGATGTATGTGTGCGTACACTGATGTGTGCACGTTGATGTATGTATGCATACACTGATGTTTGCGCACACTGATATGTGTAAGATGATGTGTGCGTACACAGATGTGTGTGTACTCTGATGCGTGTGTACACTGATATGTGTGTATGTGTGTGTACATAAATAAGTGCATAAATAAGTGTAGTTTTCCGTGTACATGGGAACTCACATGAAGAGATACAAGTTGCCATGTGAACTTAAAACCGCCATCTTGAACAAGTAGCTGTCATCTTGGAAACAAAAGCAGCCATCTTGGAACAGAGTGACAAATTTTCCCATGTATTTTAAAATAAATTGTAAAAAAGAATCTTTCACTCTACCAATTTTAGCACATCTGCACCACATATTAGTGTAATATTAGCTTCATATAACAGTTACTGAAACATATGATATTGTGCCTGACAAGCGCACAGTCACGATGCACTGCTTGCACAAAAACTGCCTCAAAAGAATATTTGTTGTATTTTAAAATAGTTTTCCTAAATTAAAAATTAAGTTTCCATGTGACAGCCCATCATGTTTACAAGACTTCCCTCGTGTAGAAGAACCTGCTCATATCTGTGAAAATTACAGGCGCTGGACAATGTGATTTCAAGAGTGATGGGGTTAGATTATCAGTAGAGCACATCAGACCACACATCATCCTCTAGCTGTGTTGTGGAGCGCATCGTCCCCCGATTCACCCCCTCCCACATCCCCAACTGGGAAAAGGCATTGCAATGCATGAATTTTTTCATATAAGTACTCAAAAACATAAGAAGGGTAAGAAAAATATCACCTGTACCTCAAATAAACGACTATGATTGAGAGCTCACCTGTAACCTCCCCCCTTCCTCACCTCTCCCTCACTCTCTATTGATCAGCGTATCCCCCCACTCCCCCTCCTAATTAAAAGCCCCTGACTCTTCTCATTAAATAAGCTGTAATTTGATACACGAGGCAAGGATCAGCAACGCGCTGAGCTAATTAGATGGAGTCGCAGGCTCTTGTGCCGTGATTTGACGGTGGAGTATTGGAGGGTGGAGCATAGAGGGTGGAGGTCGAATATTGGAGGGTAGAGATGGAGTAGTGGAGAGCGGAGGTTAAGTATTGAAGAGCACAGCAAGAGAAGTATTAGAACGAAGTGTTCGAGTATTGGATTACACATTCATGCAGTTGTGGAATTTACCTAATAAATTGATACAGGTATTAAAAATATGACTTTCTTAGCATCTATAAATCGTTTTGTGTTTGTCCGTGTAACTGATATAATTTCCATAAAATATATTCGTACTTAAGCAAAATAAGTAAGTTGAATATTACGATTTAATTCCGTAAATTTTGTCAAAAAGTAAGTTAAATATTGGAATAAAATTCCGTAGATTTTGTCTATAAGGTAGGTTATATATTGAGGTTAAAATCCGTATATTTCGTCAATAAAGTAAGTTTAATATTTGGACTGAACTCCGTTGATTTTTGTCAAAAGTTAGCTAAATCTTGGGGTTCAATTTCGTCGATTTTATTAAAAGTAAGTTAAACATGGGTATCAGAATCTGCAGATTTTTATTTTATTTGCTCATCTCCATACTTCTGCCGTACTTTTGCAGTTGTGTTCGCATTAAAAACAAGGGCGAATTGTATTTTGTGAGATTCTTTTACACGTATTGTAACCTACATCAATAACTGATGAATTTATTTACATGTATAACAACGTAGATGAATAAATGATTAATTTTTTGCATGCATCATGACGTATATCAATGAATTATTAACTTTTTTACTACGTTTTGAATACATGGTAGTATACTTCTTAATAATTTAATAACACAAATAAATTTCTAAGTCCTCTATTGAAAGAGAAATTTTTGAAGCTTCTAGGGACCAGCTCCTAGTCAATAGAACTTGCTACCATCACTGTGAACTACCACCACTGTGAACTACCATCACTGTCAATTACCATCACTGTCAACTGCCCTCGCTGAACTATTGCTTATTTCAATAGTATTCCTGAAGACTAACAAACCACCCTCTACAAGTATCATTTCTGAAGGCGATCTCTAAATGATCATCATTATATAGTCAGGTACTTGAAAATACTTTTACCGTTTTTAAGCAAAAAAATAGAACGATGGTGGTATAGTGGTGAGCATAACTGCCTTCCAAGCAGTTATCCCGGGTTCGATTCCCGACAATCGCAGTATAAAATTCATAAAAAACACATTTCAAGATTCGGATGAGATAATTCACCGTTTAGGCAACAAACATACATGTATTGAGAAAATACAGAAAGAAATACACCCTGCTATTCGCAAAATTGATCGTAAAAATACGCTGTTCGGTCCAAGAAAAAAACGATGTGTTAAAAATACCAAAAATTAATATTTTCTATTCATTTTACGAGCTACTGTATGTTCCTGCGAAAAGTACAGATCCTCAAACAATAACATGAACAACTACGAGAAATCTTTACAATATAATGTAAAAAACAGGGCTGTGATTCTCAGTGAAGCTAGATATTCTAAATAATAGCGTGCGCTGTAAAGCCGTCAGGCAGAAGCAGAGTGGTGCAGCGGAAGCATGCTGGGCCCATAACCTAGAAGTCCGTGGATCGAAACCACGCTTTGCTAGGGTTTATATAACTCCAGCAACATTGGATCTGGATGCGGACTAAGCAAGTAACAGAAATGTGTTTACAGACAGAGAACAAGTTTTAAAATATGATGAGCAGCTACGGGAAGATACAATAAAAAATAATTGGCAGGATTTTGATCAATTCTTGACATCTCAATGCATTAGGGCAGGGGTCACCAAACTTTTTTCACAGTGCGCCGGATAACTGAAAGAATGACGAGCGCGGGCCGCATAATCATTCTGTTCAATACTTGCAAGCCAGAACGAAAGCTCAGAGCGTAGGCGGAGCTACCACGAGCCGAGGAAGCGACGTCAGTTCAACGTCGACGGGCCTGGTGAACTGACGTCGCGGGCCGGATTCGGCCCGCGGGCCGTAGTTTGGTGACCCCTGCATTAGGGGTAAGTCAAAGAAATGAAGCGCTAACTTGCTTGCCGGAGAGATGGCATGTTTACTGACCTGCTGTTTGTCAGTAGACTTACTGATGATATTTATTGTACCAGTGTTGTTTTCTACTGTAACTTTCTAGGATATTATGGCACATTTATATTCTACTATGTTCTCTCCATAATATAAAATTGTGAATTCGTTATAACTACATGAACTGACACCGTTAAATAGAAATTTTTTATTGAATATTTTTGGATGGTATTCATGTTAAATTTAGTACATTATATCTGTCGTTCTGGACACTAAGCTTTAATTTTTGTTCATGTACTTAATAAATAATATATAAAGAGTTTGGACTCATACGAGCGTTAAATTACAAGAAATGACTAAAGGTGTTGAACATGAGGGGTGTACGAATGGTTCCGTCGCTTTCAGCATGTGTTGTCGCATACAAATGTTCGGTTGCACACCACAACGCCTGTAATATCTCATGCATTCATCAGCTACCAGATATGAGGCGTAGGTGACTTGTTCGTGAGTACAGAGATATCGTCTAACTTTCTGAAGCAGTTTGTGAGGTATATGGCACCAGATACATGGCACCAGACTGATTGGTATCTCTTTACCACTACGGGTTATACGGACCTCCGGGTTATGGGCCCGGCACGTTTTCCGTTGCGCCACTCTGCTAGCCATTATCTTTACAGTTCTCACGCTAATATTTTGTCTGCTTTTACTCCAGCTGCATATTAGGTTATTGGATATAAGTTTGTTGAATATTAGGTTCTTCAATGTATATTTATGCTGGTGTGTAATGTCATGCAGATTGCTTTTCTACATCCAGAACAGCAGTGCAGAGAGACTTCAGTACATAACATAAAATACACGTTATTTCATGAATGTTTTGATCTGTCAAGTGACGGGACTTGACTTAAACATAGTTTCCATGACTTTGGCAGTTTTCTGAAGTCACCTCAAAAAGCACGTCTGGTGATGACGCACGCGCCAGCCTTGCGGGGGACTAGCATCACAAGCAAGGCGTATACAGCATATGCTGTACATATACAATATATATATATATATATATATATATATATATGTATGTGTATATATGTATATACAGGGTGTCTCCAAAAAATATACTCACTTTTAGACCGCCCATTACTCATATATTTTGTTTTAATTGCAGTATTTATTGACATAGATGCAAGACTAACGAGTTGAATTAAAGGGAAAAACATTGAATTCAAAAAAATGAAATGCCGTAAAAGAAAACTTCAATATTCTTCCCGTATTCTAGTTTTCCTTTAGTAATGGGCAGTCAAAGCGTGAGCACATATTTTTGGGACACTCTGTATGTATGTATATATTTGCATGTGTATATACATATGTATGTTCAATGTATAATGGTGCATTTGTATACATGTGTACTTGTGTGCATATGAACTTGTGTATTTGTGCGCTTGAGTGTAGCCAGTGGTGCTGCACGCATCAGAGTCTAGCACGTTGGCTGGTCATGCACAGACGTCGCAGTTCTGTGGACAGAAGTCCGTTGCTTGTTCATGTGGTGGGTGTATGTGATGGTGGGGATCCCGCTAGCTCATGGATCGGAACGCCGCTGTTCACGCCGTGCTGTCTGCTTTGCAACTGCATTTGTCGTGCTGCCGCAGCTCGTTATGAAGCTAAACTCACGATTTACAGTGTGCCTTGAATTTTTGATGTGGTCTCAGCGTGTGCTGCACTACACTCTCGTCAACAAAAGTCCGTTAACATGTAAGATGAGGCCCCAACTGACTCCTCCTCCGACACCTGAGTCCCTGGAGTCTGTGACTCCTCACTGATGAGTTGGTTTGCATCTCAAGTTACTGCAGCACTTTAGCTTCAGCTTCACGTGCCTCAAATACTGGAAAAATATTCATGAAAGTTAAGTAGATTCGGGAAATTTCATCAAAATATATAACTTTTCACAACGACCATCCCGCTATATGTTATGGTTCTGATGCTAACTGAGGGACTTCATCGTATATGTCACATACATAGTCGCTTCTCTTCCTTCTCTCTCCAACTCCGCCTTTCCTCTCTTGTTTTCTAAGCTAAACTTTGTCTTAGGGGCAAGTTTTAAGATTAAACTTGATAGCGTGTGTTCAGATCATTTAATAATGCAAACCTTCGTATCGGTCTCGAAATTACATGCCCAGACCCAGGATCGAACGATGAACCTTTAGATCTTCAGTCTTTAGATCTTCAGTCTGAATAGCTCCCAACTGAGCTATTCAGGCTCACACGTAAAAAATCGTATTTAACTGAATTTTCAATCTTAATTTTGTTTAATATGATTACGTAAAGAAGCATTTAGTAACCATTAATGACGCCCAACCTACTGAATCGCATCAGACTCGCGGCCCCTTCTCCTTTAATAGGTTAGGCATTCACAGTTTTTCGGCGTCAGCTCGTGGTCCCCAGGTCGAAGGATTGGAGCCTCATTGAACAAGGTTGAGCGGACCATGGTTGTTGAAAACTTTATTTTCAAGTGAACAGCTATAACTGTTTCCCCTGTTCAGAATTTATTGGTAAACTTGTACCGAAATCAAAGCATATAATAAACACAATCCAACAGAACACAATTCACAGCATCATCATGCCAAGATAGCTCAGTTCGGAGAGCGTTAGACCAAAGATGTAAAGGTCTCCGGTTCGATACCGGGTCTAGGAAGTTACTCTTGTAATGCAGGTTATTTTATCTGATTCATAAATAATTCAAATTATTAGTCATTCTAACTCACAATGCAATCTAGAAAAGCGTCGACAATGCCAATCCGTTTTTTTTCAATTGATTTCTAAATTGAAAACTTTTAAATGAAGGAGCACCCGTCTACACTCCCAGCCTGTCCACACTCCCAGCCCGTCCACACACCCAGCCCGTCCACACTACCAGCCCGTCCACACACCCAGCCCGTCCACACTCCCAGCCTGTCCACACTGCTAGCCCGTCCACACTCCCAGCCTGTCCACACTCCCAGCCCGTCCACACACCCAGCCCGTCCACACACCCAGCCCGTCCACACTCCCAGCCTGTCCATACTCCCAGCTTGTCCACACTCCCATCCCACATACCATCGCTCCTAATGTTTTCTCCGTACACTTCACTGATCTGACGATGAATTTCAGCCGTCTTTTACGCCTTTGGTACTAAAAAAAAATCATAGCGCGTATTTCACAGTCAGTACTATTCTCAATCGGAGGCATTTTGAAGACAAAAACAAACGTACGCACGCAGAATGACTCTTTAGCAGCGTCTGTGGCTTGCCAGCAGATGCCAGTACTACACAGTGTGCACGTAATAAATGCAGGAAGCGTAGCTACAGCGGAGAAATTGACAACGGTACTTATACATTGAAATCATACCTCGAATTTTGGCGAACGACAATTGGCGTATGTTCGCCGTACAATTGAGGGCGTAAGTCTGTCAGTTGCGTGCGTGTGCTGACAAATTGCATGAAACAGAGAATTGAATTTACAAAATCATTTTGTAAGCTTGTGTTATTAACCAGATTCACAATAAACTAACTTTAAATCCTTCTATTTTAAGAATATAGGAACACATGTCCGGCATATGATGTGCCAAATGTTATTACGATTCTAAACTTAATTATTTTAACGCATAACTAGACTTATGTGCTCCAACTATTTTCTTTTTATTCTTTCTTTTGCATTGTGATTAAATTCAGAGTTTTATTTTGCAGTAATAGCAACGCTAAAACGAGTGGTTATGAAGTGTAAAATTAAATTAACATAAAACTTTTTAAAACGCGATTTTAGTTTAGCAAATTTAATTCATTGATTTAATTTACCTGCGGACGACGCACGGTAATATTTTATTTTGCAAAATATTCACTCCCATATAGTCATTATGACAACCCATAACCATAACTATCCTTTATATTCTAAAAAAGGTAATTATAATCACTAAAATATGGGTTTCATATATTTTGAAGTCCTATTGAAAACCTTATTTAGTGAGTGATAGAATTTATATGAATATCTTTGAATTTTATGTGATATCAGAAAGTTGAAAATAAATTCCTATATTTGTTTAAATATAGTAATTCAAATATATACACGGGTTAGACAAAATAATGAAAACATCTTGAAAAATCAACAAAATATATTTTGATATGGTGTGGGTCCACCTTTTCCGGCAATTACAGCCTTAATTCTTTTAGGTATTGATTCATACAAATTGTGAATTGTTTCTAAAGCAGTTTTAGCCTATTCTTCTGTTAAAACACCCTCCAGTTCTTTTAGAGACGATGGCGGTGGAAATTGACTTTCTACTTGTATCTCTAAAATCGACTATAAATGCTCAATAATGTTGAGGTCTGGGGATTGTGGTGGCCAGATAAGCTGCTCAACTTCATCAGAATCTTTCTTGCTGTTCTAGCTGTATGGATTGGGGCATTATCATCTTGAAAGAAGGCGTTCCCCTCCGGAAACAGTTCCTGCAACGTAGGATGAAGTTGGTCGCCCAAAATTCCTGAATAGTCTCGGTTGTTTACTTTTCCTTGAAGGGAAATCATTGGCCCGGCGGATTTCCAAGAAATAGCACCCCAGATTATCACAGAACCCCTCTTGTTTTACGGCTGGGAGAAGGCAGTCTGGATTAAATGCTTCTTTGGGGTATCTCCAAACGTACAGTCGGCCGAGAAAATCACATTTTTCCACTGCTTGAGGGACCAATTCTGGAGGTTTCTACACCACTCTAAACGCTTTGAAACATTTGCTTTTGACAGCAGAGGTTTTCTAATTGCAGCTCTTCCGTAGAATCAAGATTTGTGCAGCTCCCGACGAACAGTTGTTGTGGAAACTGGGTTTTGTAGGTGTTCATTCAGTTCTGCAGTGATTTTAGGAGCCTTGTTCTTGCGATCCTCTTTAAGAATTAAATTTAGAGTCCGACAGTCTCTCTCAGACAACTTCGACTTTCGGCCAGACCTGTGCTTTGGTAAGGACGTTTTTCCTTCTCTTTCAAACGCAGTTATTACTTTTGAATCGCCAAGCATTCGGCCAGTTTCTGTTACACTAGCGCCTGCCATACGAGCACCAACAATTTGGCCTCTTTGAAAGTCCGAGAGGTCTGTCATTTTTATAAATTACAAACAATTTTTTTTAAATATCTGTAATAAACAGTTATTTTAAATAAACATCAAACAACAAAAACAATAAACAAAAAACATTAAAATATGACAAGTTTTGATTGTTTAAAACATGTTCAAAGATTATGATGCCAAAATGTTATGTGTTTCCATTATTTTGTCCAACCCTTGCATGTTAATATTACAAATCTGTGTGTTCAAGCATAGAGGTGAGGTTTTTAACTACTAGGCTATTTCATGAGTATCCAATGTTTTTCATTCCAAACCTTGGAAACGACACATAGCGATGCCATTCGTTCGAAATTACGCTTACATGTTCAGGATTACGACCTGCAACTAAAGACATTTCAATAAGTTTTTCAAACACACAAAATTTCAACTTCAAACATCTAAAATTTCAGCGATAATTTCTCCAATTAAACCAAATCCCAATTATTGAGCCTGTGCAGGGTGAAATGACATGAGCGTTTTGAAAATTGTAGCGTCTCGCGTAACTTGGAAAAATAAAGTGTGCAGGATTTCTAAGTGTTCCTAATGTTTTCCTGATGTCACCACTGTTGAATTAATCGTTATTGTTTTCATGTGGAAGGTTTAGGCCCCTTCTCGTGATGCTTTAGCCAGGTCAGGATGAAGGTAGGAAAAGATGGAGGCAAACCAGATGTGTCACCTTCTCTGAACGTATTTACTCACCGTCTATGGATTGCACTGTGGCGATAAAGAAATATGAAGTGTGTCGATATCACAAAAATATTACATATGCTACAAAAAAGTAACTCTCGAAAAAATAAAATATTTATTGTTATGTATAAATTTCTTTCTCTATTGTTTTCTATAGCTTCAATCAATTTTCCTGTATTGTTAGCTACGGCTACCACTATTTTTTGCTTCAAATGCGTCTATCACAGGGAGGGAGTGCATCCTGTTTATTTTGAGCTTTACTTCTATTTTCTGCACGCGTACGAATACCTTATTTCTGTTCGATTCTCTAGTATGAAGCTTTGTACGGTTTCAAACAAACAGCAGGTCTTTGGTTGATCTAAATAGATTCATGTCGTATTCCATTATTTCCCCCCTCGTCCTCTGGTCACTATTTGGTTTACTCATGCTATTTAGGTATTTCCAATTCCTTTGGAGGTTTCACTTCTACAACTGGGTTAAAAAAGTATTTTTTCTAGAATCACAAGATATTTTTACGTGTATCAAATACCAATAGCTTCTCGTTTAATATAAAGTAAAAACATGCAAAGAATCGAGTTAAATTAATTTTAAAAATTCGGAACAAAAATTAGCGATCTTCGTGCATGAGGACATTAAAGCAGCTCATAGGCATCTTAGAATACATGGTTAAATTCAGATTGTCATTTCACTTAATAAATAAACACGATAGATTCGTTCTTGTACGGCTGCTGACGCAGCAATGGACAGCTGAGAGGCCTACACACTTCATAGCAACCCAATAATTCTCCCCCGTCCCCCCCTAACGTTGTTTGCGCTTTGTATCCCGTTTTCAATGAATGAAACTTATTTAAAAATTGAATTGTCAGGTAAATTTAATGTTTATGAAATATTTTCTGGACAATGAGAATATTTTACCAGCATCATTGACATTATTGCAGCATTAGTTCGTGAAGAAAATGAACGGAGGTTTTGTCTCTGAACAAAGTAAACAAGCCTAACGCGTGGTCACGGCATCTCGATAATAACGATCATTGTAAAAAAGGAAACGTGAATAAGGATAATTTCCGTATTTAATAACAGACCAAGCCAAAGGTTATTATTAATTTCCACATCGCTTCAGCCGAAGCTCATAGTCTCATAAAAGATTTAATGAACATTGAGAGAACATCCCTACAAGTAGACCATCACGGCTCCATGTCTACATGGTAATGCCAGGAAACCAACTCTACTTTACCTCTCTGCAACACGAACAACTGAAAACGCCTCTGCATCCGCCGCTACTGTACGATGGAGGCGTTGTGTTGACCTTCGTCTTCACACTGAGAGGATTTCCAGCGCTGTGCTTACGCTCCTTACACAGCACGAGCCTTGCACGTAGACCTGCTTGTTCCAGTGTCTTGGTTTGCACCTTGTGCATCGTTTGAATAGTTTTCATCGTTTGCACAATTTACGTCGTTTGCATCGTTTGAACCATTTGCATAGGTTGCATGTTTGCATCTTTTGATATGGAGCAGCATCAGCTCGCTTGTCCAGACGACGATTCGACGGCGAAAAAAATGCCTAACTCGCATGTAAATTTGGCGAGCCACATTGCATCAGGTTGGAAATAAAGTAATGTCGATTTTTTATTTGATCACTTAGCCGCCTCCTAAGAGTTATACAATTAGTTATTTCCAACTAAATTTGTGTTCTAATGTCTAAATAAGTTTATCGGGAACAATAATTAGTATTTTAAATCAATTATGACTGGCTTCATCCTCAGGAAATGGATATTAATGAGCATCTGAGACATTCTATAGTCTATGAATACAAAAAAACAAACTTTTTCTCCAGAAACTGCAAGAAACATTCGAACCGTCGATAGTATGCATGTTTTTATTAATCAAAAATGCCAACAGTGGTTTGAAAAGTTTTCATCTGGAGATTTCAACCCCAAGGATCACCAAAATTGGGGAAATCAAAATCAATTGATCAAAAAGCCATTAAAGATGTTGTTGAGGTCAATCCTAAATTAAGCAGTAGAGAATTAGTTCAACAATTCAATACAATTCATGCCACCATAACTTCATGCATTCATTAATTTAGAAAGATTTTAAAAATTGGACAATGGGTTTCTCACGATTTGAATGATGCTCAAAGAAACGAAGATTGACTGTTTTCACATCTTTCCTTTCAAGGAGCTATCGAGATCCATTTTTGCAAAGAATTGTCAATGGAGACGAAAAATGGGGTTTCACAACACTACTGAAAGCAAAATATAATGGTTAGAACGAAATCGAATTCCACAGCAAATTTGAAAACAGTGACCACACCCAAGGAAGACTATGCTCTGTTTATGGTGGAACACGAGAAGATTAATTCTTTATGAGTTACTAGTGCTAACCAAACAATTACTGCAACAAAACATTGTTCGCAGTTTGATGATCTTAGAACTGCTCTATAAAAAAAGACCAACATTACTCAATAGAAAAAGTATTGTGCTTCAACACTGCAATGCTAGAACTCGCACAGCAAGAATAACTCAGGAAAAATTATGGGCTTCAATTAGGAAGTTTTACCTCATCCACCTTATTTAGCTGATGTTGCTTCTTTTGATTCCCATCTTTTCAGATCTTTCCAGCATTACTTGAGAAATAAAATTCATGCAAATGGTGAACAACTAATAAATGACCTAGATTTGTTTATCTCTTGAAATTCAAGAATCTTTTTGAAAAAGCATTAAAGAGCTAGTTAACCGTTGAAGAGACGCTATAGGAAACGAGGGAAATCATTGTAAAAAGTAAAAATAGCATTATGTTAATTTTTTAGATGAAATGTGTTCGGAAAAACGACATGACTTTCGTTCCAACCTGATACTTGACTATTCTGAAAATGAGTTGAATAATTCGAACACAAGATTTGACTAATTTTGGCGTAAGACCAGACTACTTTTAACGTACGACTAGGCTAGTTTTGCTGTAAGACCGGACTAGTTAGGACGCAATGCTCACCAATTTTGGATATAAGATTGACTTTTCGTGTTGATTTTTCAATTTGAAATGCTGGTTCACAAAGGCGACGACTTGTTTCAATAAGAAAATCCCTCATTCGTCTGGAAGAAAATCCTAATTCCTGTTATTCTGACGCCTAATTGCAGTCATCGAAAGTCAAACTCGAGAAGAAGTACCGTTGACTCGAATGAAAAAATATCTGGCTTGAGTGATACGAAGTTTTCTGCTAGTGAAAAATGATCATATCAAATGGCAGAAAAAACCATCCCAATTTAAAGAAACTGGACTAGAAAGGGAGAAAGCTTTGTTCAAATGAAGAATTTTCTATCCTAATTAATAAGTGTTGCATATGCATGAAACGGAGCTTGATGCAAATGAAACGAAGCTTGTTTCGAATGTGAAAATGAAACATCAGAGGCCTAAGAGAAGTTTTGTTGATTTTCGTGATCTTGTTGATTAGTATGTGGGTGATGATTTAGAAATAACTGAAATGGACCATGCGTAACGTGATGAGGATCTTATATGCCAGGGTGGCATCTTATGGGGCGAATAAACTCCCGCATAATCTCGATTCAGTGTGTTTAGTACCTGATGGACGGTTGATGACCGAAGATGCCTGATTTAACGATTCGGTACATTACGAAAATAATTCAAATGCCGCCGTGGGTCATTCCATGAAAAAAATAGCCAAGTGAAGTCGAACACGACAGCCTGAACGAGATCAAGGGCTTAATCTGATCCGAAAACTACCCCCACTACACTGAAGAGCGCCGCTTAGAGGAGTTACCGAAGAGTATTGTGCTGTACCGGAAAAAAGATGGAAAATAGCACCAATATATATTCTGACATTCAACCAGTGCCTCCTTTCACATTTCACGGAAATAAGAGGGACGAGTTGTAATGTGCGACTATACATATCTTCTATGTCGTGTTTATTTGGGGCTTCGAGACTATACGTATCAGAACCACGTCGCTGCTTCAAGTGTCAGATGTACGGACATGGAGCCAAAACAAGCCAATTTAAAGAGAAGTGTGTGCAGCCTCTGGCCATGACCAGCATGAGCTATATAGTGATTGACCACCGGTATGTGCTAATTGCGACAAGCAGCTCCCTACTGGCTCTCGGGAATGCTTCCATCATAAATTGGAAGAAGAAATATTTGTAGAGCAAACGGAGCAGAGACTGAGCTATTGGGAAGTAAAGAGCGTAATAAGCAATAGATGTGTAGAGCCGCTAAAATATCGTGAATATTTTAGTATTAAATAATATTAAATTTAGTAATATTTTAGAGTTAATTTTTATACGTATTTCACGTCATTTGAAACTAGTATTTTAAAGTTAAAAATTCAATCGTAGTTCCAACTCCAAATTGTAACTCTCGTTTATAGAACACCATAGTCAACCACGAGCCTATAGGCTAAGTGCCCGTCAGTTCCTTCACAACCGTTCCCCAGTGTACAGTAATCTTATTCGCGCTTTCAGTCTCTCTGGCGGGTTTCAGTTGCGGTTTCAGGTTCAGTTCAGTTTCAGTTCCAGTCTCAGTCTACGAATTTCTCAATTTCGGTCCTTGATCTCGGCTTTAACTTCTACTGATTTTGATCGTGTCAAATAATAAATCTGCAAGCTACGAAGCCGATCGTATCACTTCCCTGGAAGAACCTCACTCACGAAATAATCACTACAGAAAATAACACGTGGTGACTCTAAACTCGTGACTCTAAAGTGGTAACCCCGGAAATGGTTCGTTCCCCAAAGATGTCATGCCCGGTACATCGTATGCTGGAAGAGTGCAAGCTCCTCAAAGGAGATTCAACTACCTCGCGGCGGTTTGCCCAGCTAAACCAGGGAGAAGCTTGAGAATAACTGGATCTGAGCATCATATCTTTACTTTACCTTATCAGAGCTATCTGACGAGTAAGACTAAGATGTTTTCCCACTATAATGGCAAGGGCGACAGTCTTCAATTAACTATTCGTCATTTGTTCTATTACCTTTTGGGTTTCTTTTGATTGGTGTATTTCAACTTCTAAGTTTTCTTACTGGTAATTTTTTCCATTTTTGCATTTCCCACTAGATCAAGCTGCAGAACGAGTATGCTTCTCGTCACCAGCAATAGCATCGTTGAAGCTAGCATTTTTCAACGTACATATTTAGAAGTGCACGATGTTAATTTCTTCTAATTTCAGTTGTATTTTATTACTAAGGGTAGTGCACGAGAATGGTATAGAAAATTAAAAGGAGGCGAACTGACTTCCCCCTTTTTCATGGATGTCGGTTCACCTTTTTTTAAATTTTCTGCACCATTCCTGTACACACCATCTTTACTCATAAAGTTTTCACCTTACACTTAGCTCATTCTGCGATGGATTTCATCAGCACTATGTCCTTATGATAGCAAAAATCTGATTACATTTCGTAACTCACATTATGCGGGAGCATCGACCGTAGCGGCCATGTTCAATTTCCCGTACCTCAGGAAATTGGGTTCTATCAGTTTTGACGATTATGTGGAGAAATAAGTAAGACCTTACAGTACTTTTGGTAATATAATTATGCTATGTAAATATACCGTTTTCATGGGAAACCGGAAGCTACAAAACAACCCTCGTAAACTTCAGATTAAACTAAACTTAAACATCAAGCATACAATGAGAGTGAGATACTTATTACTCTATCAACTTAGGGCTAAACTCTTTGATCATTTAAGGAAAATTTCTTCTCAGTTAATATTGCCATACAAAATATAGCCCATCCTAGTCACATTTGAAGGTCATATGGTCTATGTCATTCTCGGTCCCGATTAGTCGTATTGGAGTCTGAACACTTGGGTGATTAGGCACTTTTTAAATCATAAAAAACCACAACAGATAATCTCAGACGCAGTAAAAGAACGTATTCTTATGCAGAGATTTTACCAACATTTGAAGGTAACGATGATACACGCACATGATTTATGCTAGCACCATTATCGAAAAGGCGAGTGAAGTTTATCTCATGAGGGAGATTTGAGGTTACAATATTACTGATGAAAACAAAACGACAAAAATACAAATGCGTCAACCATCTCAGTAATTTTCAATCTACGACAATTATGACGGACAAAGTTACGACCTAAGACTCAATATAAAAACAGTCATGAGTGTACTAAAACTATACATAAATTAGGTATTTACACAGGAGAAGCACACTGAATGTCCTTCAACTGGGTCGTGAGCTGCAACATGAAACAAATTTTTTAAGTAGACAGCTTCACTACGCTTGACGCAGAACCAATGACTACCATAAACAGAACGTGCACGGCCATATAACTGACTACGCTAGCGGAGGCCAGTGTGGTGATAGTAGTGATGTGGTGATAGTAGTGTTAAGGCATAGTGATGTAGAAAGATGTGTTACCATGTAAGGATGTGGGTGATACATTATAAGGATGTGGGAAGGTGAATAGGTATGTGTGGAATGCGAGCAGTTGGGCCGCAGACCCAATAAAAGTCAACGGCCATCGCGCAGCAAAACCGCAAACGGAAACGGAAACAAGCAAGACCAAAGTGAAAGGAGGGGCCAAAAGTAAGAAGGCGTGGTTCTAGAAAACACCACCGGATTATATAAGCAAGATTCAGAAAACCAACAGGGGGAGAGCAAGGCGACAAGTGTGAGCGATAGTGCTAGGAGCGAGAACGATTCCACAGCGGGGACTTAGACTGGGGAATTAGATCTCAACAGCAATGTAGGCTTGTGCAGCCAGATCGACATTGAGGGGGATAGGTATAAGTTTAGAGGTATGAGTGGAACAGGTGGAAAAGTAATTAAGGGGGAACTAAGTTAGCATCACACCGACGAATGGCAGCAGATTTTTCACGTACACTTAACCGTGCATGATGAGGGAAGAATTGATTGTGAAGTATCAAGAAACGGGAAGGGGAATAATCAGCGTTATTGCTTATGTATCGTAATTGTGAGTGTTAACACCGAGGCCTATCATCATTAAAAAATCTACAGTGTAATGGTAAGTTTGTAAAGTTTGGTTGTGCTTGGGGAATTTTAAGCAACCAACTTTAACAAGCCTAATCTAACTGCCCATGTGACCTTACTCGAGGAGAATAAAGGAACCAGTGAACAGGAACTCAGCTTGTATTTCCATGAAATTGGCACGAGAAATAGCTTG
>VCRD01002101.1:60159-100139 GCA_006783055.1 Trinorchestia longiramus
TTCTGTATTTGTTTGCTACTTTGATATGCAAAAATGTTGTGTCACGTTTTTTTTGAAATTTTTAATTGATTGGTTTTTCTTCATTTCGACTACTTCAGTGAGTGCAGTCAGTCTGTGATTGTCGAAAACAAGCCCACTTTGTGTTCCTCACTGACGTTCAGTGCGTTCAAGAATGGCATTAGTACCACTGTTTAACCCTTTCGGTACCATGATGCAAATATCAGAACCTTTTCAACATATTTAACATCAAATTTTAAAAAAGATGCTTTGTGATGTTCCACGGTCACTGCATTGTCTTGATCAAACTGTAGCTTGCAGTGCCCTACCAGCGTTTGCACAGACATACGTGTTGCTCTGCATCTTAATAGGCGAAAAATGACTGCGGCTACCAGAGATGCCGTCAGTACCGAAAGGGTTAAGACACTTCATCCCAACAATGGTTTGAGATTGTATACGCAGTCCGACGAAACTGTGCGCTTGGCAATGAACTATGTATGACATCCCGTTTGACAAAACGATCCAAAATGTTGTCACCCTTCAAGCTCACACGTCAGCCCATGTCGACACCGAGAAGGAGAAGAAGTTGGTATTTTTGACACGTCAGTTGGAACTTTTATCACAAAAGCAGTTTTCCATGAATGATTGTTTTGCTCTTCATTCATACCCGAAGTGTATGAACAGCTCAGAGACTTTTTGGTGCTGCCATACAAACGCAAGCTGCAATACATCACTTCATCTATTTACAAGGACCAGGTGCTGAGGAAAACATTTGGCAAAGTCCAGACACTACAACAGAAGAATGTGTTTCTCTTGGTAGATGAAGTACAGATTCACCCAACTGTTTCATTTTCTGGTGGGTTGCTGAGTGGCATGGCCGAGAACAACCGAGACTGCAAGGCCACTTCTATTCTAATCACTAAGTGATTGCAGTGCCACGGCAAAGCATTCTCTTGACAACGAGCGCGTCTGGTTTCTCCTTTTTGACACAGTACATCTGCTAAACAACTGCAGCTAAACAACTGGCGCTACATCTGCTAAACAACTGCATCTGCAACAACTGGATCAGTGAGAAGGGCCAGAAGATCAGTATTGACAATGAAACAACGGCATCATTTACAGATGTCAAGGAACTGTACGAGTCAAAGAAAGGCAGTATTCTGACGACTATTACACTCACTCAATTTGCAGTCAACCCCTCAAATTCACTGTCAACCCCTTAGAGAAAGACTAGCAGGAGAATGCAGTCCTTCTTCAGACCTCTGTCAAGTAGGCCAGGTTGGCTGACTAATCGCTGCAGTTTGATAGGTTTGTCCTTCTATGTCTGTTTGTTTATTTACGTGAATGTTAGTACATATGCTTGTTTGTTTGCATTGGAAATTTTTTAACTATAATTCATTTTGTAAAGTCTAAAGCTGCAGCAACTCAGATTTCTAAGAAGTGGCCACTAAGCTCATACAATAATACATGTTAAGTCCGGCTAATATTGGCATTTCAAAGCATTACAATGCTTTAAACGATTCAAAATTCACTGTAAAACATTATTATCCCTTTTATTGCTTTGAAGAAGTAATTTTTGATCAATTTATCCAATGGAAAATGTTATCTTACTAAGAATGCAATAGCCTCCGCTAGCGTAGTCAGTTATATGGCCGTGCACGTCCTGTTTATAGTAGTCCCCGCGCAGAGCCTAAATTTATAGTCATATAATACAGGAAATTTACAAATTTCAACGAGTTGGAATGACAGCACAATGAGAAAGAGCGGGAACAAGATGATAAGTAACAATGCCTGTCGGTATGCTCTGTAGGGCCGCTAAAATATCGTAAATATTTTAGTATTAAATAATATTAAATTTAGTAATATTTTAGAGTTAATTTTCATACGTATTTCACGTCATTTGAAACTAGTATTTTAAAGTTAAAAATTCAATCGTAGTCCCAACTCCAAAGTGTAACTCTCGTTTATAGAACACCATAGTCAACCACGAGCCTGTAGGCTAAGTGCCCGTCAGTTCCTTCTCCACCGTTGCCCAGTGTACAGTAATTTCATCCGCGCTTTCAGTCTCTCTGACGGGTTTCAGTTTGTTTCAGGTTCAGTCCTTGATCTTGGCTTTAACTTCTACTGATTTTGATCGTGTCAAATAATAAATCTGCAAGCTAGGAAGCCGATCGTATCACTTCCACACGAAGAACATCACCCACGAAATTATTACAACAGAAAATAACACGTTCCCTAAAGTGATGACTAAACTCGTACCCCCAAAGCTCCACAACATGAATACGCAATGTACTAGTAAAAGAGCCCTTGTACTCAGACACACAATGTGCGTAACTGCGTTTAGGAATTGCAGATGTAAACTGAATAATAAAAATTGTCACATAAAAATAAACGGAAGTGCCAACCACTGCTTTGCATCACTACTGAATGCTACGCTAGTCGTGACACAGCAGTTTTACTCTTGTGGAACATGGTTGAGATTAAATACCTGTTAGACCAGTTAGGCCTCGTTCCATCTTGGATTATGGAATACGGCAACGATTACAAGTATGAGATGTGGGGTGAAACAAACACAGTCCAAACTTGGAGCTTATGTATTATACGTCCATCAGGCTTGACTACAAGAAGAAGAAGAAGGAACTCAGCGAGTCCCATGAACATAGAAAACGGGACAGAAGTAATTTAACGGGTGACTGTAGCAATAATTGGTGATTGGAAAGCCTTAGAGCGGAGGGGGGTAGAATATAGTAGGAGAAGATAGATATTGTGAGGGCGAGCCTTATATTATATTATAAAATAACAAAAATCCTGTATTTTTTTGGATGTTCGTCATATATCATTTTTTGACACTTATAGAATAATCGCCTGTTATTAACTTCAATAGCTCATCTAGATCGTTCTTCGAAACATCGTGTGCATTTAAACTTGTCACGTGATGCAGCCTACATTCAGATAGTTAGCCTATGTATAGGCAGAGACATAGTAACAGATCTCTCACATAAATAGTTCACTGGTGCTGTGCTTACTGTCATGACGTTTATTAAGACTTTTCCCGTACAGATAATAATAGTTCCACAGCATGCACTGAAATACATTACCTACGTCGTGCTTAAGGGATCGGTATCCCTAAATTTCTCATTTATGGGAATATAAATCATATTTTTCTATGTTGAATAGTTTACTTATGCCATGCTCAGAGCTTTGCGTGCCTTTGCAGTAATTTTAGGGGCACAGTTCTAACACAGTTCTCACTTTGAAAGTTTACCCCCACCGTGCTTGCTGATTCTATGTGTTTTCAAACTCCTTTTCACAGCAGAAGAATATTCACATAACTCGCATTTGAACCGTTCTCCTTTTTCGTGCTTACTGGCTTGGTGCACCTTCAAATTACTTTTCCTGGCAGAAGAATATTCACACAACTGGCATTTGAACCGTTCTCCTTTTTCGTGCTTACTGGCTTGGTGCACCCTCAAGTTATGTTTCACGGCAGAAGAATAGTCACAAAACTCGCATTTGAACAGTTCCCCTCTTCCATGCTTACTGGCTTTGTGCCTCCGTAAAAGATATTTCTGGGCAGAATAATAATCACACAACTCGCATTTCAACTGTTCTCCTTTTCCGTGCTTACTGGCTTCGTGCCCCTGTAGATTACTTTTCCTGGCAGAAGAATATTCACACAACTCGCATTTAAATCTTTCTCCTTTTTCGTGCTTACTGGCTTGGTGCACCTTCAATTTACCTTTCACAGCAGAAGAATATTCACAATACTCACATTCGAACAGTTCTCCTTTTGAGTGCTTACTGACCTGGTGCACCTTCAAATTACTTTTCACGGCAGAAGAATATTCACAAAACTCGCATTTGAACCGTTCTCCTTTTTCGTGCTTACTGGCTTGGTGCGCCTTCAAATTACTTTTCACGGCAGAAGAATATTCACAAAACTCACACATGAACAGTTCCCCTCTTCCGTGCTTACTTGCTTCGTGCCCTCGTAAATGGTCTTTTCGGGCAGAAGAATAATCACAAAACTCGCATTTGAACCGTTCCCTTCTTCCGTGCTTACCAGCTTGGTGCCTCTTTAAATTAAATTTCGTGGCCGAAGAATATTCACACAACTCGCATTCGAAACATTCATTTATTTCGCGCTTACCCATTTGGTGTATGTTCGAATCACTACTACAGACAGAGAAGTAGTCACAAGAGTTGTATTTACACAGTTTTCCTGAACTGTGTTTTTTTAGTTCATGTTGTCTCATTATGTTTCTATCTGCACAACGATAATCACATGCTTGACATTTGAACAAGTTCTCACTATGTATCGTCTCAGCGCTTCGTTTAAAACGGATTAAGTCAATACAAGAATTATCACTCGACTCACCCTTAGATGACACTCCCAATTTATGTTCGGAACAAAGGTGCCGCCTATAGCTGTCCTTCCGAACAGTAGCGGAATCACAAAGCTCACACACGAAAGGCAGTGTCACGAGTCCGTCACGAGGTCTGACCTCGACGTCGCTGTTCGTACAAAATACATCTGGTGCTAGCGAGTCGGTGCTCTCTTGACACGCTCCAGCTGATTGTGGATGGACAGTACTTGTGTTGCACGCACCAGAGCCGCAATCCATAACCTTGTTTTCCGCTTCTGTGGGTACGGCATGTGCCTCAGCACAGGCCCCGTCTACTTCTTTCTTGATAGTAAGGGCAGAAGAGACTGCACTCGAACTAACCTGTGATAAATAGCATCGGCAAATTATCTAATAGTATTCAGGACAATTTAACAAACACATTCCTTTCACACCGAGTGTATAATAAATACTTGCGAATTACAATTGACATAGAACCAAGTACTTTTCTTAGTCTTAGAAATTTATTCTCTTGAAATTGTTAACAAAACATATTATTATGCAAAAACCATATAAACACTATGATTAACATAGAAATTCCTTTAAATGAAATCTCGACCGAAGGGAGAGATCATGTTTACTTTCCTGTACAACTGTTTGTACCTTATATGAACACATTCCTCGTGAACCCTACAGTTCAACTGTGCAAACCACAAAGTGAACAACAACAAACTGGCATAGAAATTAAAATTTCTGAACCCAGCAACGAAATTTTCTAAGACGTTAACAGCAACCAAAGATTTGAGGGCAAGAATAAGATTGATTATGACAGCAACAGCGCGAATGGCAACAGCAAGAAGATAAGTTTGTCACCATGCTTTGAGACGCTTCACGAGTTCAAGTATTTGATGTACCACATACAATACGTATGCCAAAATACTATACAAAAAATCGCAGACGGGATCCACTGTAAATGTTTTTCTGTCAAAAACAGAGCAAACCTTAATTTTCATATATTTGCAGAAAGCTACTAACTCGTATGAAATCATATCTCAAGAGTTATGAATAGCTGAATTTGTTTCTGATAGTAGCAACAACAATAATGATACATTACATCCATCACAAACTAATAAAGAGACAGAAGAATATAAATCAAGACAGGCTGAACAGAAACATGTGACCATGAGGCAGGAAAGAGTGTGAAACTGGTTGTCCACTATATGTACATAATTGGGTGGCAGAAGTTGAACAAATGAAAGCAATTGAAAAAAGAAATATATGAGGCCATAAAATAGTGACCATTGAAAATAAACTCGGTGACGCTGACTGTACACTGAAGCAGGACATAGAATCCTTCATGACACCAGGGATGCAAGAAACACACAAGGAACTGCTTTGCCACCACCAACACAGAAAACATGGACAGGTGAAGAGACTGACTGTCATACACACAGTTGAGATGCCAAATAGAAAGTATAAAATGAAACAGTGAATTAGAAAGTCAGACTCTGTGACTGGGGTGGAAGGAACTCTCAAGCCTCAGAAAACAGGGCAAGAGTCAAAATGTTTCCGATGCAATATGCCCCCTAAATAAATTACTAAATGAAAAAGTAAAATACACATATCACCAGTATTAAAAAAAATAAAATAAAAAGTATGACATACACTGCTGACTGCTGGTCAAAATGATAAGACCACACCTGATCTCGGCGTTTTGAGTACATGCATTTACTTTGGCGGAAAAATTTCTCTTGACATATCAAACGTGAGTGTAAAAAATATTTTAATAGAAAAAAATTTCAGAAAATGTTGTGAGTGTAAATGTTGTACGCCAGGAAATGGAACACATCTCATTATGCCTGGTCATAATTATGAGACCAAGATTGAAATACGGCTTTCTTTGCCAAAATGTAAACAAATCAGACAGTTGCACGGAAGAGCTAATATGATGAGGATGTGCGTGGCTAATTACTCAAACTCTCGATTAATTTCTACATGGCTAGAGGACAAGATTTAATAGATTATGAGCGGAGTAGAATTGTGGAACTCGAAAAACGTGGCATAACACAGAACAATTGCAAGTGAACTAAATAAGAGTAACACTATCGTCAAAAACTTCTTGAAAAATCCTAATGAATGTGGAACGAAAAAATCGACCGTCGCCCCAAGAAGATCACTCCTGCTCTTGATAGACGAATAAGAATGGAGGTTGAGAAGAACAAAGACATAACTTCAAGGCAAATAAAGGCCAAAACTGATACAGACTGTAGTTCTTGTACAATTCGACGACATTTAAATAGTAAGGATTTTAATAAATTAAAACGATTGCAAAAGCCCCATCTTCTTCGCCACAAAGCCTCCCACATGCAGTTCGCAGCAGATTACCAAACATGGGATATAGAAATATGGAAGAAAGTTGTGTTTTCTGATGAGAAGTTTAACCTCGATGGCCCTAATAGGTTTCAGCAATACTGGCATGACAGATCTGTTCCAAATGAAACTTATTCAAAAAGGCATTGCAGAGCAGGATCATTGATGGTGTGGGGAGCTTTCTGTTTCAATGGGACGCTTGAGTTAAAGCTTGTGGAAGGTTGGCAAACGTCTGCCGGATACGTCACCATGCTTGAACTGTCTTCTATCCTCACTGAGTGTCCTACGATGTGCAGAGAAAACTGGATTTTCCAAGAAAACGACGCAGCAATCCACAACACTCGACATTCGAAACAGTTCTCTGATGTCAATAATATCCAACTCTTGAACATCCACCTTGTTCTCCAGATCTCAATCCGATCGAAAATCGTTGGGGATGAATGGCCAAGGAAGTTTATAGAAATGGATTATAATTTGAAACCAAAGTGGGTCTTCGTACGGCTGTGTTCGATGCTTGGGGCAAAGTCCCAGTGGACCTCGCACAAAAGCTTGTAATTAGGATACCCAGGTGAATTTTTCAACTATTCAAAAATAATGGAGGTTACACTAGTTATTAATTTTTTTGTAACGTTCTATGTAAATCTATTCATAAATTTATTGTTTGGTCTTATAATTTTCACCAGTTGGACTTAGTTAAAGCTTCATTTCTTTTCTTTTTCCGTGACAAAATGTGAAGAGATCAACTTGTTTGTTTATCCATTCTTCAGCTAACCTATATTAGAACTGTGCACAACAATTTTATTTCAAATTGTTCAAAATATGATTCAAATTTTTGTGCTTCGTAACTGGTCTTATCATTTTGACAACAAGTGTATACAAACTGCTGTTGGATAGTTATTCACCCTGGCACTGAAACAGTGAAAAGGAGAATAACGTGAAGTATGTAATTGAGGGTGAATGAAAGCATTCATAGGACAAGTAGACAAGTAATTACAGTACCTGATGATCCTGATCCCAGTCTATTGGTTCCTCCTTCACTGTGATGTCATCCAGCTCATCCTCAGGTGTTTCACTTTTAATGGTCATTGCCTGTGAATGATTCCCAGGGTTTGGTGTGTCAACTGCAAGTCATAAGAAAACATTAAAAATAAAAAGCACAGTAGACATAAATGCGAGAATACTTATTCCATAGTATAAACAAAGTTATATGACTAATTTGCAAACATTTTAAATATCCATAGGGTTAAATGGCTAAAAATTAATTGCAAGGCTACACCGGAAAATACTGATTATAAAAACAAAGTGGAGGCAATATTTATACAAACACTATACATCTCCACGCATCTTGTGCATCACTGTACATTGATATCGCATCATGCAACATAATAATTGAACAACACTAAGCTTCAGCATTAGAATTCAATAAAATATGCACTATTTTTCAACCAATCTAGGTTTAAAAAAAATCTTTAAAAATTAAAATTTATTTTAACCCTCTAGTCTTCCTTATAAAATATTTTCTGTAACTATCCATTAGACAGAACTGATGATGAAACTTGTCTTTAAAACCAAATTGAATGTTCATGATTAGTTTAATTATTTGATGTTTTTCTCATTTGATTGGTCGTACATTATTTTTCATTTCATCTTCAGAAGTTTTAAAACTACAAGAAATTTAAAACTTTATATGACGAGTGAATGTTATTATTTGTACTAATTTTTTTAATTTTTACACGTTTCCTTGGTAAAAAACTCCATTACTAGATCAAACTACAGTGTTGCTTCAATTATCGCGGTTGTTACGTTCCAGGACCACCCGCAATAAGCAAAAATTCGCGATGTAGGGACGCTATTTTTATTTTAATATCACGCACATAATAACATAATATTTAATAACTACGCACACGCAATAGTCCGATGCTACGTGAAATAAAAGAGCGGTGAGGGGAAGCACCGCTCGAACGAAAGAAAACAAGATGCGACGGTTACTAAACCAATAAGCGAAAAAGACACAGAGTAACATTCTCTAGTTGGTTGCTTTCCATCAGTCAACTAATGGTGTGTTGTTTATAATCTCACATTGGCAAGTACTTAGCGTCTCAACCAGCCGCTGCGCAAATTCTACTGTTCATTTTTGACGTATTCATCCACTGAGTCTATAAACTATTTACAGTAAATCGTAAATTTTTTATGAATTATATTATTTTTAGTGTTAGAATTAATATTTTTGATGTATTTTTGTACATTTTGTAATTCTTTATTGTAAAATTCGAAGCCCTCTAATAAATATATATATATATATATATATATATATATATATATATATATATATATATATATATATATATATATATATATATATATATATATATATATATATATATATATATATATATATATATATATATATGTAGATATATATATATGTATATATGTATATATATATATATACACACATTACTGTATAACATGTACTACGTATGGACAAAAAAGTACCGTGAAAACCCACAAAACAGCGAAAATACGTCGATAAATATTTACAGTATTTTTTTTAAACCCCACGAAATCGTGAGTCCGCGATAAACGAACCACAAAGTAGAGAGGGAACACAGTATTTTTATCGCCAAGCAGACCAAAATCGAGGCTTACCATGCACAAAGTTATCTGCTGCAGCTTCCTGCTTGATGAAGTCATGCCTGCAACACAGTCTCTTCTCTTCTGCATCTGTCAGCTCGTGCAACACAAGTGTAGGCTTCATGCTGGCTGTGCAATCCAAACTGCAGAGACTGTTTGGGAGTTACTATTGAACTGTCTAAGTTATAATAAAATAATTAGTCTAGAAATAAAATGAAGACATATGAAATTAAAAAGACATATATATATATATATATATATATATATATATATATATATATATATATATATATATGTCCTGACAGGTCAAGATATATAATAAATATTAATAAATTAGAACTTGTATCAGAGAAAAAGGAACAGAGGGATAATCCCTGGCTGGCAATACCGATACGCCAGCAGCTAAAGAGACACGCATGCCCGCGTCGCTTTGTCTTTCCCGCCACACTCGAAGCCACATGTAGTCAGTATCGTTCTAAAAAACAGTGTTAAGTCCACACCAAATCAAAATGTAAGATATTAAGCGTAAAAGTGTAAAGCGTAATCGTGAGTATACTTAGATGCATAAGTCTGTTGATACCAGCGCTATCATAACTGTGCATTATCATAACTGTGAACATGCAGCCATAGCCTATGCAGACAGGAAGTCGAAGGCGATACCCATATGTGACACTGAGGAATGATCAAGGTGCTAGAGTCATTTTATATAATTTCTATCGCCAGTCATAACTGTAGAATTAATGTGTGATACTGACAAATGTCAGTATATGTATTCCATGTGAACCAGGAGGTCATCTCATCAGTGTGTTTGTGATGAATCAAATGTGCATCCTTTCCTGCTCAATAGAGTCCTGGCCATACAGTAAGATACCAAAAAGCATTCTACATGCATAGTCAATTCATTCATTTAACTGGTACTCATTCACAGGAAATGTAACACTTAGTGTAGAATGTAGAAAAATGTTCTCTGGTCTACAGCAGCATTACAATGTGTTCAATGGAGGTGTAAAAGGTTTTCACACCACCCAACATTGGAAAGAAAGTTCCTCAAACAATTTTTATACTATTAATTCAGTGTGCTCTAAGTGTATGATTTTTTGCATAAGAAACAGTGCCTGTTGCTAAATACAGTTAGCCTTTTCTTTTTCATTTGTGATGCTGAATTGCAGCAGTTATATGTTTCTCAGCAATACTCGTGCTTTGATGTGTCAATCATGGTAGTTCACTATATTTTTGGGTAATAAGTTTGCAGTGTAATTCCCTCGTGTGTATAGGCTCTAAAACATTTTCTAACTGTGATGTATAAGATATTTCTCTCTAACACTGAGGTTGGTGAACCTCAAGTCATTTATACCTGCACCTTCAGTCATCTATATATTTTCATTTCTAAAGAAATTATATTGATGCTAGTACTGTTCCAAAAGGAAATTATATTTTTGTGTATATGTGGCAGTAACTTGTTATTTGAGCTGCAACTGTGAGGTTAATGCCATTACTCTAGGTCAGTGTAGCTGCCAGTGTTCTCAGTCAGCCTCAATGGCCAGTATTACGTTTGAACTACATTCTAGTGTAGGCACATTGAAAAGATAATCATGTGTGCCATTTCAGACGCCAGTACTATGTCAAAGTATTTAATTTTAAGTTAAATAATTAGTTCTGTAAACTTAATTTGTGATTTGTTCTCAGATCACGGCTTCAATAAACTCGACTTCCAACGACCTCGCCATTTATCCTACGGGACACGCCTAAGTCCCGGACAACATATTTAACTCTGCACTTGCTGTTTCCAAAAGGTATATGTGACAAAACAGATTCTCAATTTCCATTCAGACAAAAAAAAATCTTCTATCAAAATATTTGCAATGCTGAAAATTTCCAACACTTATACGACAGATCCCCAAAAATATTTCATTATGCATGACTGTCACTAACAGAGAAGCTAAAAACAGAATGCTTTCTATGCAATTATCTTGAAATGAGTACTAGTTAAGACTAAAAATGTAATCTACTGTATTTTTTAGTAAATACACATATATTTGTGTAGCCCATGCTCTGTTATGTAACATATGAAAAATTTATACATATTGTTCATATGAATATGTGGGTTGTACATGTAGAGTATTGAATTCTATGAGGCAGAACAAGCATTAAAATTCTACTGTTTTGTTTACATTCATGTTGAATTACCAATCTCTTATGATTGATATTCATTTCACATTTTCATTCTGAGATTAAATTTTTTGGCCCATCATATTACATGAACTACAGCACTTTCCTATTTCTTTTTTCATGATTATTTGCAGAGTAAAACTCCGAACTTGTGTGTCTTCTTATTAGCAAAATTACGTAATCCCCACTGAACCTCCACGACACTCGTAGCATAACTGCTTACAGAGGACTACTAGGTCAGGTCTTGTCCAGGAGCATAGCATACACTAAAAAAACACTCACTTGATATTTCACACACACACACTTTTCTTTTCATTTTCATCATGTATGCTCCACAAAATTTCACTACATTGATCATCTTTTATCTCCCATTCTCTTGTGAACATAAGTGTTTTTCTAGGATCAAATACAACTAAATGGATTTGTCCTGACAGGTCAGGATATATAATAATTATAAATAAATTGGAATTTGTATTAGAGGAAAAAGGGACAGAGGGATAGTCGCTGGCTGGCAATATCGAGACGCATTAGCCCCAGCGCGTCGACAGGCGTGGCTGGGTACTTCCCGCCAAACACCAAAGAAACACGTATTCAATATCGTTCTCAAAAACAGTGTTAAGTCCACACCAAATCAAAATTATAAGATATTGTGTCAAGTGTAAAACGTAATCGTGAGTATACTTAGATGCATAAGCCAGTTGATACCAGCGTTATCATAACTGTGCATTATCATAATTGTGAAAATGCAGCCATAGCCTATGCAGACAGGAGGCCAACTGTGATATCCACATGTGACACTGAGGAATGCTCAGGGGGCTAGAGTCATTTAACATAATATTCTGTCGCCAGTTATAACTGCAGAATTTATGTGTAATACTGACAAGTACCAGTATAGGCATTTCACTGAGCCAGGAAGTTATCTCATCCAGGTTTGTGATAAATAAAATGTGTTTAGTCATCACCAGCTTTCTAGCACAAGTATAGCTGTAGAATTAATGCATATATACTGAAAAGTTCCATAGACAATGTTGTGTGCTCTATTGAGTGTGTTTTAAGTCTATGATTTTTCTACATTAGGAAGAAAAGTTCCTTAGACAATTTTGTGTCCTTTATTGATTGTGTTTTAAGTCTATGATTTTTCTACATCAGGAAGAAAAGTTCCTTAGACAATTTTGTGTCCTTTATTGAGTGTGCTCTAATTGTAGGATTTTTCTGTGTAACAGTGTCTAATGTAGACAAATGATTTCTGGTCTACAGCAGCATTCATAAGCAATACCCATGCTTTGATCTGTCCATCATGGTAGTTTACTATATTTTTGAGTAAGAAGTTTGCAAGGCAATTCCATTTGTGTAGAGACACTCAGGCAGTTAAATGTGATGTACAAGATATAATGCGTTCAATGTATGTATAAAAGGTTTTCACACCACCCAACATTGGAAAGAAAATTCCTCACACAATTTTTATATTTTTAATTCAGTGTGCTCAAGTATGATTTTTTGCACAACAAACAGTGCCTGTTGCTAAATACAGGTAGCCATTCTTTTTTCTTTTGTGATGCTGAATTGTTCTCAGATCACGGCGTATTTGTCAGTAAAGCCAACTTCCAACGACCTCATCATTTATCCTACGGGGCACGCTTAAGTCCCGGACAGGATTCAAATAAAACCTTGAAACACAAGCTTGACTCATTGCAACATAGAGAAACTAAATCATAACACAATCTTAAGCATACTAGGAATGTGGTAACAAGATTGATGAGAATCTTTGAGAAAATGTAAAGAGCCTGAATTTTGAAAAAGCAGTTACGCTACTTCAAGACATAGGATATAGGGAGGGAAATATTCACACTTAACAGAAGTACTCCAAGAAAATACATTGCTACAATTCACAAGAAATATTTTTTCCCTCATTCTTTTCCTGAATGAGAAAAATTTGTATCTGCTCATGGTTGGATTGTCATTAAATCATATTTATAACAGTTCAATCTATTGGCATTAAGTATCAAACAGAGCATCTTTGAGGCAAACACATTGAAAAATTTTGTAAAGCGTCTTCACTCTCATCTATTATAGTTCTTCAAACTTTGTGGACCTCAGTGGAGATTGCTTCAACTCAAATTAATACAAGTTTTCCTATTGTTATTCATTATTGCTAGGATTCTCTTGCATGAATATAAGACCAGAAATTATTTAACACTAAGCAAACAGTGAAATAAAGATATTTATTAGAATTCCGATTCAGTTTTAGTGGAAATCAAGGACTACTATAACCAGGACGTGTACCGCCATGTAGCCGACTACGGTAGCGGAGGCCATTGCATTTTTAGTAACATAACATTTTCTATCGGACAAATTGATCAAAAATTACTTCTTTCAAGCAATAGAAGGGATCTGCTAGTCTTTCTCTGAGGGGTTGACAGCAAATTTGAGGGGTTGACAGCAAATTGAGTGAGTGTAGTAGTCGTCAGAATACTGCCTTTCTTTGACTCGTACAGTTCCTTGACGTCTGCAAATGATGCCGTGTTTCATTGTCAAGACTGATCTTCAGGCCCTTCTCACTAATCCAGTTGTTGCGGATGCAGTTGTTTAGTAGATGTAGCTCCAGTTGTTTAGCAGATGTACTGTGTCAAAAAGGAGAAACCAGATGCTCGTTGTCAAACGAATGTTTGGCTGTGGCACTGCAATTACCTAGTGATTAGAATAGAAGTGGCCTTGCAGTCTCGGTTGTTCTCGGCCATGCCACTCAGCAACCCACCAGAAAATAAAACAGTTGTACGAATCTGTACTTCATCTAACAAGAGAAACACATTATTCTGTTGCAGTGTCTGGACTTTGTCAAATGTTTACCTCAGCACCTGGTCCTTGTAAATAGATGAAGTGATGTACTGCAGCTTGCGTTTGCATGGCAGCACCGAAAAGTCTTTGAGCTGTTCATAATTACACTTCGGGTATGATTGAAGAGTAAAACAATAATCATTCATGGAAAACTGCTTCTGTGATAAAAGTTTTAACTGACGTGTCATAAATACCAAGTTCTTCTCCTTCTCGGTGTCGACATAGGCTGACGTGTGAGCGTGAAGGGTGACAACATTTTGGATCGTTTTGTCAAACGGGATGTCATACATAGTTCATTGCCAAGCGCACAGTTTCGTCGGACTGCGTATACGATCTCAAACCATTATTGGGATGAAGTATCTTAAACAGTGGTACACTAATGCCGTTCTTGAACGCACTGAGCGTTAGTGGGGAACACAAAGTGGGCTTGTTTTCGACAATGACAGACAGGCTGCACCACAGTACAGTAAAGACTAGTAGGAGTGCTTGCAATTTCAACGTCATGGAATTATGTGACGTCTCAGTGACGTGTACGCAAGTTAACCAATCATGGCGCACAAGTGGCCCTATTGGTTCACAAGTCAGGCCAACGATCACTTTGTCAAATTTATGCTGATTTCAAAGCAATAAAAAACAATGGGAAACATCTTGAAACAGTGGTCTAATGCTGAGCGGCGCATTTGCTACTACATAAATACGTATAATTTATATAAGAATTACGAGATGTAATAAAGTGCAGAGATAGAATTAAACAAACAATGCACATGCGCATAAAAAATTATTAGGAATATCTTATTTATCTCTTTAATTTGATTGTAGCTCCGCTTCTATCATTGAAATTCCATTTTCATACTCACACTGATACTATTGAATAAAATACTCTGGGATACTCTGAGTGCACTCAGTTCATGCATAATCGAAGGTGCAAAAATAACCATTAGTCGTGATATTCGCTATGAGAATACGATGAATTAAAACCAAAAAATTATAATTTTCATATCACAGAGTGTATAATTTCCTAGATCGAGTAACACAGAAAGGAGTTTCAGTCCAACAAGTTGAATTCTGTCATTTTACTATTATTTTTCTGTCAAACTACGTAACAGAAAAGTCATAAGTACTTGTTCCATAAATATTATTAAGTGAGGTTCATGAATACAATATTAGACGGGCTTGTTAATTTTGAACCTCCCAGGCCCACTTCATTGTTGTAGTGTTAAATTGGTTTAAACGACACTAGGAATAGTACATTTCGTGGCCGTGTGGTTAGAGTACTGGGTATATGGATAGGAATTCTCAGCTGTGGAGGTTCAAATCCAGCTATGAGGGTTTTTATTTTGTGTCATATCGGCATTTGCCGCCCCGCCCCTCCAAAAAACTGACCAATCAGCGCCTAAACAATTTTCACGTCATGGATGACGTTACCGCCTGAAAACCGTCGTTTGGATGGTCATTGCCAAACCCCCATGTGCTCTTACTTTTCTTTACTGTACTGTGGGCTGCACTCACTGAAATTGTCGGTTATGAACAAACACACAAGCCTTTCTTTCGATCTTGAAATAATCAAGTTCTTGTACTGCTTCTGCAGGTTACGTTCAGGTTTGAAAGCATCAAATAAAGTAATCTTATCCTCCTGAAGAAAATACCTCAGTTGTTGGTCTTCCACTTTCGCCAGGCGAGGTGCAGGTTTTGGATGGAAGACATGAAGCAGGCACATTGAAGATACTGGGAGGGATTTCACTTGTTCACACAACCCCACACTTGTTCGGCATTTTTAGTACATATAATTAGCAATAAACTTTATAAACAAACAGTATCCACTCAGAAAGGCAGCAATGTGCCTCGAAACAAACAACAATGTCCGATTCAAACCGAGCGACAAACTACGACAATGTTCGCACTGACAGATGGGGGTTAACTGAGCTCAGTGAACTGGCCTCCGCTACCGTAGTCAGCTACATGGCGGTGCACGTCCTGGTTATAGTAGTCCTTGGTTGAAATATAAAATGTTGTACCTTGTTTCATTGTTGATTTGTACTACAAATAGGTTTGGAAAGTTTTTTCTCAAGAAACTTACTGATTAAGATAACCTAACTTAATAAATTTTCTCCTCAATGAAACTAAATTAGGAATCAATAAAAGTGTCATAACTGAGGGGTAAAAATTTGAATTGAATCACCTTACTTCAGCTGACAATGAGAGCTTGCAGAGAAATTTTGAGAACATGAAAAAGAAACAAGAAAATCTCATGTAAAATGTTGGGTATGTAATACATACAAAATAAAGAAATGAAGAACACTAGGTTCATCTATGTACGTATAGTAACAGATACCATTTACTGAACAAAAATGAATTTCAGAGGCATCCACTTCCAATGATTAGAATGAAGTACTTAAAATACTTCACAGAAATTGACTTTTAATCAAAACCAATTTTGAATTAAATTGTCAAACAAGACTTCGGCTTCGATTGCAGAGTTTTAATGGTTATTCAGAAAAAACTTATGAGTTAATCATTTCTATGGTACAAATTATAATAAAAATACTCAAACTGCTGGCACATGCAAAATTGAAGCCCATACAAACCAAATAGTACTACCAAACAGCAGGTAGTGGGAGTGAAGAGATTATACCTCTGGCAACAATTATAGCCTCAAAAAATATTTATGAGTTTTTTCAACCCAAAAGATTTCATTTCTGCCTTCCCTTAACATTGTAGCATTTTTTTCTATCTAACTTCATAACATGAGAATTCTTTAATGATAAACTCTGCCAAACTGCAATCAATATAGTATTTGACAGCATATTCGACACGCCCGCATTTCAGCTGGTCAGACTCAGGAAAAAAACACCTATGATGTATAAGATGCAGGGCGATTTTTTGAGCCAAAATTCTGCAAAGAAATGCGCGCTATATGCCGTCATATACAGTAATTCAGCTTTAAGTTGAAGGCCAACGGCAGTCGGAGCCTTCGTTCATGCCCCGACCGCATTGAGTATTTTACTATACAGTAAATTTACAATCAACTGTAGTTTGTTCTGTATTATTTCCTTGAATTCCTATTTCAACATCCACATACATCACGGTGACATCTCAGAGTTTTTCACCTGTTTGCCAGGCTGGGGTAAGATAAGAATTCCTCAAAAGCCACCACGGGTCACTCCATGCATAAGAACCAGCCAAAAGAGGCAATCGCTGGGAGAGCCAGCTTGTCATAAACAGAACTTCATGCTTGATTGGTAGTCACATTCAAATCAAGGTAACTCACTGTTCAAAGTCTCCTATTCTATGTATGCTTCAGGAAATTCTTCATTTCATCCACAATCATGTTGCATTTGTCATCCACCCCTACATGATAGCTCATACAAAATTCCTTTTTAATACACCTAACGTTCAACTAGTTCTCTCACTGCATCCAACCACTCCCATAAAGCTCTCATGCTTATATTTACAATATTCTGAGTACATGTGTTCAATTGTTTCCTCTACTCCTCTCTTGCACTGCATACATTACATAACCTGTTATTCTCCCATTCAACTTCATTGGCATCTATTCACACTCAATGCCTTACATCTGATGGCAAACAGGAGTTGGTTACCAAAACTTCCATCATAAAACATTTTGCACATTCTACTGGGTACACCAAGTTAAGGTGATCTTCCCAGCCGTGCTATGAATCCATTTATTCAAATCATACTCTTGTTAGTTTTATAATTTCCTTCTTCCACTTTTTGCAATCCTAATCCAGTTCTTTACATCTATAATTTCAAAGTAACCATTCGTTTATAGGTCTCCTAATTCTGACACGAAAATTCTTGTGAATTTTCAACTCTCTAGCATGCCCCCAGCACATTTCTCATGTACAATTTTACCCAGATGCCATTCAAAAATTTGTTGAAGTTACCTTTTATTTTCCATTCGTTTGATTTTCACTTTAAAATTTAACATAGTCTTTACCATTCTTTCAAAATACACACTCTACCCTAGATCCCCTCTCATAGTTTCAACAGTCGTCCATTTAAGGGCACCTAATGCTAAACGCCCAACCCTATGCTGCACAACTACAACTTTCTGAGGTCCCCTCCAGTCCATGCCATACCGTTCATATCAAACGTTACACTAGTTACAGCAACATACTTATAAATTCCTCCATGTTCATACTTGTTTGCTCCATACTTGGCCACACTCCTTATTCTTCCCCACAACTTTCTCACGTTTTACTCCTGCATATAAATCTTCATTCAACGTATATTCTAGGAACTTAAATTCCTTAGTTCTGCCTATTTTAACTTATCTGATATTTTACGTTCTATTACTGTCAGTTTCATCTCCATTTATATCCATAACTTTACTTTTACCTCCCTAAAATTTTAACTTGAAATCTCTACTATATGCATTCAAATTCTCAAGCATTCTTTGTAATTCTTTCCCTGATTCACTAACCACAACAATGTCATCAACATATAACAAGCAACTCAGTGTCTCCTCTCCAATTTTTAGTCCTAAACCACTCATTCTCAGGTGGACAGCTAATTCTTCTGTGTAAAAGCCAAACAGTTAAAGATACAGAGCACAACCCAGCCTCACTCCTTATCTGCTCAGTCACTAAATTTCTGAGTTGGTAGATTGTACTTTTATTTTCATACATACTATTTACATTGTTCACTATCGTCTACAATATTTTCAATCTTCACTAATATTTCCCAAGGTGTCTAATAACTTCAAATGGTTTACTCTGTCATACAACTTAATACCCAGAAACAGCAGATACACAGTTTTACTCTCTTTTCCCCTTCCTTTCAATGATTTCACTTACCACAAACAAAATGTCTTGACCACGTCTATCTCTCCTAAAAACATTCTGTTCTTCACCCATTACTTTATGTTCTTCTACTACATGTTTCATCCTTTGATTCAAAATAACACAAAAAATCTTAGGGCTATATTGCTCTTAGAGCAATAGGTCTATAACATTTCAGTTCTTCAGTACATCCAACAGAGTGTAATAAAGCTACATTTCATTTGTTTACCTCTTTTAAGACTTTTTCACTCCTCCATAGCTCATCAAATGAACATTTTATCATCTCAATTATACTGTCACCACCATACTTTTAGAACTTATAGATATTTCATCAAGACCTCTAGCTTTTCATTATTACTTTTTTGAATAACTTCTTTATATCTTCTGTAGTTTTATTTTTTATATCTAAATCATATTTTCCTATTTGTAAATTTTCTGGTTTTTCATTTATCAATTCCTAATCCATTCCACCAATTGCTTCTCAATAGTCCACATATGCTTTCACCATTTGTATCCTACCACTTACTTTGTATCCAACAACAACTACTTCATGGGTTTGCCCTTCACTATCTCTGTAACTACCTTGTATGAAATCATAATGCACTTTAATTACACATAGACTTTTTCCTGAGATTTCCAACTTTTTGTCTCTCATCGTTCACTCTGACCTGATGATTCTTTACCATTTTTTCCTCAGCTTCGTACTCCTCTCATCCACTTAGCCATTCAACTTCCATAATCTAGTTTTAAAAACATTTTATGTTTTTCATGCTGTTTCTTATTCAAAATATTTCTTGCCATTTGTTCATCTTCTATCTTGTTTGTATACCACGTTGCTTTTCCTGTACTTCTTCTGCACTTTATTTATCCAGTCTACTCCTTTGCTGTGTCAAACAAAGTTTTTGAAATCTCTCGTTCAGATCATTCATATTCCTTTTCTATCACACTCATGTTTTCTAAGCTCATTAGAAAATTCTTTCCAGTTAGCTGTTTTCAAAAGCCACTCTTATTTCCCACTGTTCATCGCTTGCATAACCCTTTTTCCCCTCCATTTGTACTTCAGAACAAACATTCAGTGATTAGTATCAATATCAAATTAATTATCATCTACATACATTTTTCTTACATGCCTTCTTGCTTTATAATTCACTAATACATGGATAAGTGCTGCTTTCCATTTTTTACTCTCCAATGAAACAAACCATTCTCCACTGTGCTATTCAGATTTTCATACAAAATTCCTTTACAAAAATGAATCAATTCAAATCCATTTTTATTTACCATCTCACTAGGTATGGCAACACAAGCATTAATGTCTCGCATTATGATCACTGGGAACCTGCCAAATTCTTGCACTACTCTTTCAAGTCTAGTATATTTCTCCATGTACTCATCCTGTACTAATAGTTATATAGTTGTCAAGAAACCTACAAACAGATTCTTTCCAACTTTCTTAGTTCTTTTTTCACATTTCTTGGAGCTTCAGACTTGTACTTGAGGGCCAGCAATGGCTGTGGTCTTTGTAACAGCCTTCAATTCTCTCTAATACATACACACAACAGGGCGGTATCCCAAAGTTTATCTCCTGTGAGCCATGGTCATCTAAATTAATCCCTTCAAGGACCACCCCGAGTCATTCCATGCAAAAGAACCAGGTAAGTAAAGGCATCACTGTGAGATCTAGCTCATGATATACATCCTTCATGCTTAGCAGGTAGTCACATTCTAGTCCAGGAAACTGACTATTCAAACTCAAAGTCTATTCCATGCATACACTAAGAAATTTTTCACTGTATCCACAACAATCATGTTGAATTCCTCATCCAACCTAAAAGATATCTCATACCAGGGTATTCTTCAACACACCCGACATTCCACTAGTTCTGTCCATATTGCTCACAAACCACATCCATGAAACTCTCTCACTCATGCTAATATTTACAACATTCTATGACTAAATGTTCAATTATTTCCTCTACTCCTTTGCTACACTGCAAACATAACCTTGTACTCCCACAGTCCACCTCAATGTACACCTATTCACACTTAATGACTGACATCTGATGGCAAACAAGAGTTAGCTGACAAAACTTCCATCATGAAACACTTCAGTCCTTGGTATATTCTTATGGACATACCAAGTTAAAGTAGTCTTTCTAATCATTCTACACTTTTATTTGTTTAAACCATGCTCTTTAGTTAGTTTTCTTTTTTTTCACTTATTGAAATCCCCCTCCACGCCTTTAGCTCCATGATTTTTCAATAACCAATTATCCATCAGTCTTCCAATTCTAAAATAATGTTCTGAATCTTTAGGTTTATTGAATGCCCCAGCAAATTTTTTCCTAAATAATTTCACACAGACTCCATTCAGAAATTTGTTCAACCTACCTTTTATTCTTCATTTGCTTAATTCTTACCTTATAATTCAACACAACCTTTAATATTCATTCACAAAACAGACTTCACCCTAGATCTCCCCTAATAGCTTCATGAGGCATCCTATTCTGGGGTGCCTAATGCCAAATGCTTTACCCTGTTTTGCAGCACCTCCAACTCTCCAAGGTCTCTTCCATTTCATGTTATAACATTCACACCTAACATTACACTAGCTCACGCAAAATGCTTCCCCTTCCTCCGACACATTCATACTAATTTACTTTATACTTGGCCATGCTGCTTAGTCTTCCCCACCACTGCATAGCTTTTGCCACTTTCTCACCTTTTGCCCTTTCACATCCATCTTCACTCAACATACATTCTAGAACCGGAGGGAAAATATCGACACCGATCTCAACCCGAACTTAAAATCTTCATGTTGATACGAAAATGTTCGTTTCAAGATTTTTCTGGATTTCACAAGATTTTAAGTTCGGTGTCGAGTTCGGTGTCGAGATCCGGTGTCACCGGAGGTTGGTTGGTAGAACTGGAGCCCTCCAAATAGGCTTCTGGCAAGTGTAGAAACACTCAGCCCACCAGCCTGGACTCCAGCAACTGCACTACAGCTTAGGTTCTTGTCAAAATTTCAGTTTCTCTGTAAAAGGTTCTTAGGTTCTTAAATACTTGTTAAAGTTTTGGTTCTTGGTTCTTTGGTTCTTGTCCCAGTTTTCAGTCTCTCTGTAAAAATTCACAAAACTCAAATCAGTATTAGTTCAGGAAAGTGAGGGAGTCCGTCCAATTCCCTTTTTCTTTTTTAGAGATCCTCCAACCTTCCCACAGTACACAGGAACTGGGCTAAGACTCTTATGATGTGAAGTTGCACTCTAGACGAGTAGTCACCACCACCGAGGACATTCTTTAAATTGAACTGCAGGCCAAGGCATTGAAGCAATTGTTTCAGTGGGTGACGCTGTGCTGAGTAGTTGTCACAGTTCAGAAGAAAATGTTCCAATGTCTCAACCTGCCCACATCGGCAGAGAGGCGACTCCAGTAGCTAAAACGATGCAAATGAACTGCTACACCCACATGACCCAGGCGAAGACGGCTGATGGCACAATCAACCCAGCGGCACGGGTGCTCTCTTCTCACTGGAGTAGCTTGGGCTTCAGTGTGTACAGCCAAAAACCGGCCCTTACATAAAGACTCCATTGATTGGAACCAGTTCTGCCTCCAGCACTCCGAGAAGCTGTTGTAGAGCTGTATGATTGGCTCATCATAGCACAGGTAAGTCCAAACTGTCTTCTTATTTTCGTTACTGAGGACAGCTACAGCTGCTCGATCTGAAGCCTCATTTCCCCTTATGCCGCAGTGTCCCATTACCCATTGGAAGCATACTTTGGAAACTTGCCGTCTTTGACATGCCAACTTCTGGATATCATACACAATGTGGCGGTAGTTAGGGTTCCAGATATTTTTCAACAGGTAAAGTGCTGACTGACAGTCTGATGAATATCAATGTCTTTGGTACGTAGAGCAGGGTGTTTGTTGGCAAAAATCAAAGCTTGGTGAATTCCGAACAGTTCTGCCCCCAATACTGTATGAGCTGCAAATAGCTTCCAACCCACTGCTTGTGCCAATAAAGGCACAAACAGTGCTGCCGCTGTGGAACCTGATGACTGCTTTGAGCCATCAATGAAAATTTGTGTGAATCCACTATATTTTGCATTTAAGTCCTCTTGCATAATAGCTTCATTTGCTGCTTCTTGCCCATGGTATGCTGTTCTACATGGAGCATCGACTGAAATGAAATTTGGAAAGTTACTCCAAGGTGGCACTGGGGACAGGGTTCCCGTTTGAACTCTACGCGGGATGAGTGCTTTCATTGAGACTAAGACTCGTCTTGCTTGGGTCTCAAATACTGTTTGTTGCCCTCTCCTTGCAAGTCCCAGCTGCTTCAGAGTATAGTCATAGTTTTCTCTATTCATGAGACGGATATACCAGCGAGCTGTCAGCAATTGGAGCCGCAGCTCCAGTGGGGGGTATCCTCGATTCCACCTCCAGGGACAAACTGGGCTGGTTTTCCTCACTCCCAACATGTTGCGTAACGCCGTATTTTGAATGACAGTAAGTTTTTTGAGGCTGCTTGACCGTAGCATTCCCCAGGCAGGCCATCCGTACTCTAGTTTGCTTCTGATAAATGCAATATACACTCGTCGAAGAAGCAAGTAAGATACACCCCAGCGAGCCGCTGACAAGGCTCGCAGCACTTGTAACCTTTTTCGAAGGTCCCCCACCAGATTTCCTATATGAGCTGCAAAAATGAGTCTAGGGGCATCAAAGACAATCCCCAACACCCTTTGTTAAGTTAAGTTTCGCACCACTGAATTGATCAGTCGCAGTATTGCATCAGGTATGCTGTGTTTCTTGGTGAAGATTTCTTGTGAACAATTTGCTGGGTTCACTATCATGTTCCATTTTTTAAACCATGCTGCTAGACTGTCCAAGTACCTTTGGAGGCAAACTCTCACTTCTGTTAGGGAGTCACCTTTTGAGAGTATGGTGATATCATCTGCATATATGATTAGTTGTACCCCATCAGCAACTGGCAGGTCTGACAACATGATGTTGAAAAGCAGTGGGCTAAGAACTGCTCCCTGTGGGAGTCCCCATGTGATAGGCACACCCTCTGATTGCACTGCCCCCAAACGCACAGAAGCGGTTCGCCCCGTCAAATAACGTCAAATAGTTTTTGACCCACTTCACGTACGTTTTTTCCAACCCTGATGCTATCAGTTTGTAGATTATTCCTTCATGCCATACACTGTCATAAGCACCATCTAAATCCAGGTATACTGCTAAGCATATTTGCTTCTTGGAGAAGGTATTGGTAATGAAGTCTTTAGCAATGAGTAAAGAGTCCATTGTGCTCTTTCCTCTCCGAAATCCCGCTTGCTCCCCAAGCAAAATGTTATTAGTTTCCACCCAATACCTTAATCTTCTCTGGATACACGATCTTCTCCATACACGAGAGCAGGTATATAGGTCTATAGGAGGAAACTTACTCTGGATCCTTTCCAGGTTTCAGAATTGGGAGCCATATTCCTCATTTCCATCCTGGAGGGACACACCCAGTATAAAGCCTTGTGTTATAAACACATAGCAGTTCCTTTTTCCAGCGTAGGGGCAACTTCTGCAAAAATCTATCATACACTCCAACCTGTCCTGGTGCTTTATTTTTAAGTGCTGGCAGAGAAGAATTCAATTCTTCCATGTTAAGACATGAGATTTCCCTTGACTCTTCTGTCTCAAAGTAGTTGGCATTATTAACCCGAATGCTCTCGTCACTTCCCGTGGTAGCTGTGGTAGGACTATGTCTCCAGAAGTGCTTGGAGAATATTGTTATTTTTTCTAATGCAGTTGCATGTGGCCCTCCAACTGGATAGTTTGGCATGTTTGCCCTCCCACTGATGCTTCGGATGTACCGCCAGACTGATGCGCTGGGAGTAGAACAAGTGAGAGCACCCACATACTGGGCAAATCTATTTCGTTTTTTGACTAGGATGGTTCTCTTTGCTACCGCTTCGAGGGGCTTGTATCCGATTAGATTTTCTTGTGAAGGACAGCAAAAGAGTTGCCCCTTAGCACGTCTGCGCTGAGCTACTGCTTTTAATCAGGCTGCATCCCACCAAGCAGTAGCTCTGGAGGTTCCAGTTCTGCCAGTTGACATGGGCACAAACTTTTCTGCAGCAGAGTTTATGGCACCCAGTGGGAAGTCGTTGCCCATAATAGCATTGCACAGGCCGACATGTGTTTGGTCTGCCTGAGCATTCAAGTGTGAGGTCCACTTTGTCCAGTCCACAGCTTCAAGTTTCCAATGCTGTGCTGCCCCCATGGGAAGCCTCGCTGGAACTACTCCCAAGGTGCAGCACACTGGAAAGTGGTCACTTCCAAGATCTGGCCCAGTTCTCACTCCACTGGTCCGCAACAAGTTGTGAGTAGCAAAAAATAAGTCCAGTGTTGATGTTGTTCCTACTCCTCTGTCTATGTAGGTGGGGAAATCATTATTTATTATACCTACCGGAAAGGTATCCAGCATCTCTTCCAAGGCTCGACCTGCAGGATTAGTTCGGGATCGTTCATCCCAGAGAGGTGAATGTGGAATAAAGTCCCCAAGAAAAAGGAATGTGTGGTTTAGCTGTTGTAGGTAATGTCTAAGTTCTGAAAGTGAGAAGGGTTGATTAGGATTATACACATTTATGATGTCTATGAGGCCTGAGGCTGGGTTCAAGGTTACTTCCTGCAGCTGCAGGCTCCCATCAAACGGCTTCAGTCTTAAAAGGTGAAATGGGATGTCCAGCCTCACCAATATGGCTGGGCCTCCTCCTCTCACTCCACCTACTCGTGGACACCAAGTTGCCTTGTATCCTACAAAGTTGGATTTTGGTGCTGTATCCGTCAGCCATGTCTCACATAGACACACAACTTCTGGTTTGGTTGCATAAATGTGTAACTTTAATTCTGATAATTTAGAGGAAATCCCATTGCAATTAAACTGAATGACAGCCATCTCTCTTGCTTCATGTTGTTTTCCGGTCAAATATTGATTAATGGAATAGGTACCCATTACATTAGGGCAGAGGTCACCAAACTACGGCCCGCGGGCCGAATCCGGCCCGCGACGTTAGTTCACCAGGCCCGTCGACGTTGAACTAACGTCTTTTTTTTTAACTTAGTTTTTCGTCTTTTTTCCCAGAGCTTTCGTTCTGGCTTGCAAGTATTGAACAGAATGATTATGCGGCCCGCGCTCGTCATTCTTTCAGTTATCCGGCCCACTGTGAAAAAAGTTTGGTGACCCCTGCATTAGGGTATTACACTGCCGGTTGGTTTTGTTTCTTGCTGTCTTGTCTTGGCTCTTGTGAGATTTGGCACTGACGTCCGTTTTATTTTTCCCGGTGTATACCTCTGGGTCCTCGCAGGTGTAGCTTTAGAGAGTCTTGCCTCTAGTGCTGAATCCTTACATTGTGATGCTGCCACGTTCTTACTTGGGGATTTGTTCTCTTGTTTTCTGCAACTAGTAATTATTGGTTCTGAGTACTCAGTTCCAAAATGGTTGCGGATCATACCTTCCAACAGCAATTGGCGCTGGGGTGGTTGTTTTTTTGCATGTTAGCTAGAATTAGCTCACTAAGTAAGGAAGAAACTTTACTGAGTATTATGCGGGAAACCTCTGCGATCACCGATTCCATTTTGTTTTGTAGTTCTAAGCTTAACCTCTGTATCACTCTAGACCACATCTCCCTGCCCATTTCCTTCAGTTGGTGCTCCATTTTTTACCCAAAGATGCTACACCTTTTTAAAAAATTTCAGCACATTCTGTAGCTGTTGTCATTTGTGGGAAAGGTTTCTTCGCTAGCTGAGTAATATTCATGCTAGGGGTCTTCTCTTGAACATCACTCAGTTGAAAATGCTCGCTTGTGGATGGTAGGTCAACCAAGCCCTGAACTACAGAGCTGTAGAGTGGGCTGCGGGAGGCTGTTGAGGGGAGAGGTTCTGCATCTGACCATAGGTAGAATCCACCTGACTGGTGAATATCCACCATGACTTCTTGGACAGTTAGATCATTCTGGTTTTCTTGCTGATTCCCTTGAATACTGTGTTGTGATCCCATGATGTTCGAGCTAACTATTGGACCTGTGAAATTTTGTATTTTTTTATTAAATGGTGCTTTAGCGCCAAGTTCAGTCTGTGTTTTCATCACCTTGTGTTTGGCTGCTTCAAAACCCACTCCAGAGCACTGCAGCTTCTGTAAAGCTGTTGCATTTCTTATAGCTGGACATTCTTTAGAGCTTGCTATATGGGTTTGATGGCAGTTTGCACATTTCTCCTGTCCTGGTTCAGCAGTGCACTCATCCTTTGTATTAAAATTTTCCCCCAAATTAAAGTCGTTTTCCCATTCATACTATGCTCCCATTTGTTCAGGCAATACTCTTTTGTTAGTTTTTAAATTTCTTTCTTCCACTTATTGCAATCTCACTCCATTCCTTTACCTCCATGACCTCTCAATAATCAATCGTCCATAGTTCTTCCAATTCTAACACAAACAGTCTTCTGAATCTTCAGTTTTCTTGCATGCCCCCAGCAAATTTTCTCCCAAAGACTTTCACTCAGATTCCATTCAAAGATTCGTTTAACCCACCTTTTATTCTCCATTCGCTCAATTCTCCCCTTATAATTCAACACAGCCTTTACCATTCTTTCAGAAAACAGACTCCACCCTAGATCCCCTCTAAGAGCTTCTGCAGCCGTCCATTTCGGAGCACCTAATGCCAAACGCCCTACCCTATTCTGCAGCACCTCCAACTTTTCAAGGTCTCCTCCAATCCATGCCATAACATTGATGCCAAACATTATGCTAGGTAATGCAACATACTTCCAAATTCCTCTGACACATTCATACTTATTTGCTCTATATTTGGTCACACTACTTAGCCTTCCACACCACTGCATAGCTTTTGCCACTTTCTCACCTTTTGCTCTTGCACATCCATCTTCACTCAACATACATCTCAGGTACTTATATTCCTTAGTTCTGCCTATCTTAACTTCTCCAATATTCCACTCTATCTCTGTCAGTCTCATCACCATTTATAACCATGACTTTACTTTTATCTCCTCCAAATTTCACCTTGAAATCTGAACTGTATCCATTCACAATCTCCAACATCATTTGCAGTTCCTGCCCTGATTCACTAACCACAACAATGTCATCAGCATACAGCAAACAACTCTGTTTCTCCTCTCCAACTTTCAGTCCAAAACAACTCATTCTCAAGTGGACTGCTAATTCTTCTGTATATAGGTCAAACAGTAAAGGAGATAGGGTACAACCCTGTCTCATTCCCCTTACACTCCTCACCTGTCCCGTCACTAAATTTCCCAGCCGATATACTGCACATGTATTCTCATACAAACTTTTCACAATGTTTACTATCTTCTCACTGAAACCAATTTTTCCTAGAACGTCTAGCAACATCATATGGTCTACTCTATCATACACCTTTTCAATATCCAAAAATGCAAGATGCACCTTTATATTTTCCTTCCTCTTTCTTTCAATTATTTCACTTACCACAAACAAATTATCTTCACCACGTCTATCTCTCCTAAAACCATTCTGTTCTTCCACCATTACTCCTTGTTCTCCTACTACATGTTTCATCCTTTCCTTTAGGATTCCACAGAAAATCTGACTTACTGTGTCAACCGGAGCAATAGGTCTATAATTTTTTAGTTCTTTCTTATTCTTATGTCCACCCTTATGCAATAAAACTACATTACATTTACTCCACTCATCTGGGACTTTTTCACTCCTCCATATCTCATCAAACAGACATCTCAACATTTCAACTATACTCCCACCACTATGCTTATAGAACTCATATGAAATTTCATCAGGGCCACTTGCCTTCCCATTTTTCACTTTTTTAAAAAAGTTTCAATCTTCACACACGTAATTTCATCTTCTATTTTTAAATCATATTCCCCAATCTGAAGAGTTACTGGTTTTTCATCTATCAAAGGCTCATTCATTCCACCAATGTCTTCTTAAAAGTCCACAACTGCTTTCACCATTTGTTCGTGATCACTCACTTTGCATCCATCAACTACTAATTCATGGATTTGTACTTCATAACTTCTGTTATTACCTTGTATGAAGTTATACCACTCTTTAATTCCATCTGGACCTTTGTTTCTGAGATTTTTAACTTTTTGTCTCTCATCTTTCACTCTAGCCTCATATATCATTCTTTTTACCTTCTTTTGCTGAACTTTGTATTCATCCCATGCACCTTGCCCTTCCACTTCTGCAATCCTTTGTCTTTCAAACAATTTTCGCATTTGGCGTTGTTTTTTATTCAAAATCTTTCTTCCCATTCGTTCCTCCCTCATCTCTCGTAAACCACTTGGCTTTCCAGCAAATCTTCTACACTTTACTTTTCCAATTAGCTGCTCTGCTGTGGCATACAACATTTTTGCCATCTCTTAGTTCATGTCATTTACATTCCCATTTCTATTCCATACATGTCTTCCAAGCTCTTTATCAAATTCTTTCCAATTTGCTGCTTTCAAACACCACTTTTCCTTTACACTGCTCATTTCTTGCATAACCTCTTTTCCACCCCATTTGTACTCAAGAACAAGCATTCGGTGATCAGTATCAATATCAAATTCATTTTCATCCACATACATTTCTCTCACATGCTGTCTTGCTTCATGATTTACTAACACATAGTCAATTGCTGCTTTCCATTCCTTACTCTCCCATGTATGCAAACCAATCCCTATTGTGACATTCAAATTTTCAAACTCATTTCTTTCACAGAAATCAATCAATTTATGACCATTTTTATTTACTTTCTCTCCAAGTATACCAACATGGCCATTCATGTCTCCCATTATAATCACTGGGAACCTGCTAAGTTCTTGCATTACTCTTTCCAGTGTGGTATACTTCTTCACATTCACTTCCTGCGCTAGTGGTTCCGTGGTTGTCATATAACACACAACTAGAAAGATGCTTTCATTGGCTTGCACTTTTTCACATCTCATTACCAAAATATCTACACTCTGAAGTTCATTTCCAACACAAATTTCTTCCAATTTCCAATTTAAATCATTCTTCACAATCAGTCCTACTTCCCCCTTTCTTCTGTCACTTAACACGACCTTTACCTATCATTTGATATTTATTTTCCTTACACACCAACCTCACCCTATCTCACATCTGAGTCTCTACTACACCTACACAGTCTAGTCTTCCCTTCTCAAATTCTTCCGCCAGGTCATCAAACTTTCCTACCTGCCATCCACGCATCTGGCGGCTGGCCCTTCTTCTTTTTCTTTTTCTTGTTTCACTTTTATTGGAGCTTCGGAGATGGGTCCATACAGCTCAACGCCTTCAGGGATGTTTTATTGTTATCTGAAATTTAGCACCCAGGCTGAAAACGGATACAAGAGGTTTTTCTGGGTAGTTCTACTCGGAGATTCCGTTCACTTCTCTGAAATGTTGCAATTTTTAAGAAATTTCAGACGGTTTTAATTTTCCTTATGGATGTTAAATAATTAGCAACTATTTTAACAATTTGTTTCTGAGTTGATTCCAGAAAGAGGTCACCTGAAAGTAAATTCTTCAAGCAGAAAGGCACATTTAGTGTGGTCAAGGAATTTTTCATGGTGGTACGTTCTGCAGCGTAGTAAGGGCAAGAGGAAAAAATATGGTCGATACTTTCTTCAACACCACAAGCGCAATAGGGATCTTCCACAATGCTGAAGCGATAGAGGTGTGACTGGAGCCCCGTGTGCCCGACACGAAGACGAGCAAGTGCTGTCTCAATGTTGCGGGTTTTGTGTGCAGACCACGGCCAATGCCCCGTATTATCTCGAATTTTCAGTAGATGACGTCTCTTCTCCGTCAGTTTAATACTCCTCAACCACTCAGTCTTCCACTTTGTTCTGAATGCAGTATTGGTGAGGTTCCTAATATCTTCATAAGAGGACGGCGTTAGTGTGCGGTACCGCAGCAAATGGGCATTTTTTGCTGCTTCATCTGCAGCCTCATTACCAGGGATGCCCTTATGGCCTGGAATAAACTGCAGGTATACCCAATGGGAAGAAGCAATGTTGAACAGCTTGTCCTGTATATTAAACACTAAATGTATGTAATTTTTTGGCCTTGTATTCTGTATGAGATGCAAGGAGCTCAATGAGTCACTGAAAATTACATACTTTTCTTCTTTACAATTATTCAGCAATATCCATTGAAAAGCTTCATTGATGGCAATAAGTTCCCACTCCATGATGTGAATTTGAGGTTCAAGTTTGAAGTTTATGGTGGCTCCCCTGGAGGGGATTACCACTGCACCAAATGCAGAACAGGTAGGTTCAACAATACAGGAGCCATCAGTAAATATATGAGTGTATCCAGAGTAGTTTGTGTCTATTAATTCGTAGTACATTTGGAGCACATTTTGATTGGTTTGAGAAGATACCGAGGTAGGGAGGAAATAGTGCATATACGTATAGGTCTCCACCTTGAACCAGGGAGGGAGCAGTGAAACCAGTGGTGCTGCGTTGCGAGCCGGAATCTGCAGGTTTACATTAATAAAAAGGGCTCTTGCACGTGATTTCATGGATGGCAAAAGTCTTGAAGACAATCCCTCTGTAGGAAATTGAGCTTGTAGTAAGTCATCAGCCATATCGTTGGGAAGTTGCTGAAGTTTACCGTGGTACTGACAAGTTAGTAGATCTCTGTGTATTGTCAGAGGGAAGATGTTTGCTTCTACCTTCAGTGAGGCTGCAGGAGAAGATTTTCGGCATCCAGTGGCAATGCGAAGGCAATGGTTTTGAATGCTGTTTAGCTGAAGAAGATTTGAAAGCGCAGCAGTACCATACAGTCGGGCAGCATAATCTAGTCGGCTACGGATGAGGGTTTTATAGAGATAAATTAGTAATTCCTGGTCAGTACCCCAATGCCTATGTGATATGGACTGTAGCAGGTTGAGCAATGGTGCACAGGATTCCTTGAGGTTTTCCACTTGATGATGCCAGCGGAGCTGAGGAGAGTCCAACATGACTCCAAGGTACTTGAATTGTTTTGTAAATTCCAATTGCTGTCCTCCCACTGTAATAGGAAGTGGGTTAATTCTTTTGTTTGTAAAAAGCATGCACTTAGTTTTATTGAAATTTATTTTTAGACCCCATTGTTTTGACCAGTTATTAAGTGCAGTGAGCTGTTGCTGTAGGGTATCCGTTGCAATGCGAAGATTAGGGTGTTGGGTATAGAAAGCAAGATCATCGGCATACTCACAGGAGCAGATCCCTTCCTCCACTGGAGTATCATACATCATAATGTTGAATAACAAAGGTAACCGCACTACCCCCTGCGGAACACCACTCCTCGCTATCTTCTCTGATGAGTAGGTACCCTCCATGAACACTTTGAAGGGTCTATCCTTCAAGTGCGCTTGCAGCCATCGCAACATTGTTCCCCTAACACCGAACCGACTCAACTTATAGAGAACTCCCATCGGCCATACTGTGTCAAAAGCACTTGAGAAATCAACAAAGAGGCACAGCATAATAGATTTGTTTACCAGTGTTGATCTTATTGCAGCCTCTAGCTTTGTGACTTGATCAATTGCAGACAGTCTCTTTCGGTAGCGTCCTTGCATTTTCCTGAAGACGCCTTTCTTTTGTGGTGTGGGGGCCACTCCATACACAGCGAGGAGCAGACCTGCAGAATGCAGCACTGTGCCCAAATCGTTGGCACTTGTAGCACTGCCACGGTTTTCCAATATATGTATTCACCCGGTATTGTTGGTAACCTATTCTGACATATGGAGGTAGACTGTTTGAATCAAAAATTACTTTGAACATTGATGTTTTGATTTTTTCCTTGCCCTTGAAGATTCGTTCTGCCACAGTTCCTTTGAATCCTGCTTTCTTCAGTGCTTCTGTTAGGTCTTCATTCGAAATGTCCTCGCCAAAGGGTCCGATAACTCCCACAGACGTGCTCTGGCTAGCTGGAAGCCGACATTTGACCTTCCAAGGGACTATCTCTGTTATTTTCAGTAGTTCTGAGGGGTGTTCATAATGCCTATCTATGGTGACAACAAGTAAATTCCTACCAAGGTTTTTGGTGATCTTGCCAATACCCCAGTTTCCAAAAGTAGAAGCTGCCAGTGCTTTAGCAAGTTTAATTTCAATTGAAAGGAAACTTTTGTTAGTGGGATCCTCTACTGGTTGGACCAAAACCACTGTTGGCTGCATGGATGTTGAATTGGTTGTGTTTATTTCTCTTGGTCTTTGCCCTGGTGTGATTGGGTTGTCCTCTTCTGAACTTATGTGTAGACTTTCACTAAATCCCTCAAAATTTGGTATTTCAAATTGATTTTTCCAGTAAAAAGAGTAGTTCCTGTCGGTGGTGGATATTGTTTCTGGCTGAATAATTTCTGAGGTCATCATTGGTGCTTCCAAATTCAGTGGGTTTCTTCCGTCAATAGACCCTCTTCTTCTACATTTGATGCAGTTTGAGACGTTGAAGGTGGTCGAGAAGATTCTTGCAAAGGAGGCCAGGCTTCAGCTTCTTCTCCCAAAGAGGAGCCATTTATGCGTTCTCTTCTGCATACGAGTCTTGATTTTTTATTTCTGATTTGATTTATCTTTTTTATCTTTTTCCTTTTTTGTTAAAAGTCACAGTAGCACGCTAGTTTGCAATTGCTCCTGTCACCAAAAATTTCCAATCAAAACGCGAGACACTTTCACCAGCTCTTCCCACGCTAGCTTCTACGATCGGCGGCTGGCCCTATCACAGGCTAAGCTGCTGTACAGGGTTGCCAGATGATTTGCACTACTTTTAGCCAAATGTTCCTCAAAAATTAGCTACAAACAGCCACTTATATTTTTATTTTAAATAAATTATAGATCAAAGATACAGATAAATATCTTACCTTGATAAGATATTGATACTCATTGGCGGCTGGCCCTATCACAGGCCAAGCTGCTGTACAGGGTTGCCACATGATTTGCACTACTTTTAGCCAAATGTTCCCCAAAAATTAGCCACAAATAGCCACTTATATTTTTATTTTAAATAAATTATAAATCAAAGATACAGATAAATATCTTACCTTGACGAGTTTATTACATTGATTCCATGCCAATATCATCAAATTCTTGAAAAATTGTTCTTCCAAAATATGTTTGCTGCATCCTGGTTGGTCAACTTCATTGAAATCTTGTGTTTGGGGTGTTAAATACATGTCACTTGTGAAGAGGCTGAGCATTCTTTCTGTTACATGAAAGTCTTTGCAACAAGTTTTATTTGCTAGCAAATAATATTTAATTCGCAAGACGGAGTCTATCGGCTTAGTCGCTAATTTGTTTCTTTGTTTGTGTTTCACATTTGTCACAAATGAAAAAATGCGTTCCACAAATGCATTAATAATGGGTGCTGAGAAAAGGTTGAGTATCACTTGACCAATATCACTAAAATATTTTTCTCCAAGCGTATTTTAAACTTGAAAACCTACTTAGACTTAGATTCGAGGGCCAGCGCTTGGCTGGGGCCTTTGTAACGGCCTTTAATTCCCTCTAATAACACACACACACACATAAAACAGGATGGTTTCCTATACTTTCTTCTCCTGAAAGCCAGGGTCATCTAAAGTAATTCCTCTGGGGCCACGCTGAGTTACTCCATGCAAATGAACCAACCAAGTGAGGGCATCACTGGAAGAACCAGCTTGTTATAAACAGCACCGCATGCTTAGCAGGTAGTCACATGGCAAGAGAGTGACTATTCAACATCACTGTCGTTTATTCCAAACATGCACTAAGAAGTCTTTCATTGCATCCACAACAGTCATGTTACATTCCTCATCCAGCCCTACAAGGTATCTCATACCAGAGTCCTCTTCAGCATACCTTGCATTCCACTTATTTTCTCCACACTGCTCATGGATCACATCCATGAGGCTCTCTTGCTCATGTTCATATTTACTACATTCCAGGACTAGATGTTCAACTGTTTCCTCTACTCCTCTGTTACACTGCAGACATAACCTTGTGTTCCCCTCATTCCACCTCCATGTATGCCTATTCACACTTAATGCCTTACATCTGACAGCAAACAGGAGTTGGCTACCAAAACTTACATCATAAAACATTTCAAACCTTGGTACATTCTTACTAGCATACCAAATTAAAGTACTTTTCCCATTCATACTATGCTTCCATTTGTTCAGGCCATACTCTTTTGTTAGTTTTTCAATTTCTTTCTTCCACTTATTGCAATCCCACTTCATTCCTTTACCTCCATGACCTCTCAATAACCAATCATCCATAGTTCTTCCAATTCTAACACAAACAGTCTTCTGAATCTTCAGTTTTCTTGCATGCCCCCAGCAAATTTTCTCCCAAAGACTTTCACTCAGATTCCATTCAAAGATTCGTTTAACCCACCTTTTATTCTCCATTCGCTCAATTCTCACCTTATAATTCAACACAACCTTTACCATTCTATCAGAAAACAGACTCCACCCTAGGTCCCCTCTAAGAGCTTCTGCAGCCGTCCATTTCGGAGCACCTAATGCTAAACGCCCTACCCTATTCTGCAGCACCTCCAACTTTTCAAGGTCTCCTCCATTCCATGCCATAACATTCATGCCAAACATTATGCTAGGTACTGCAACATACTTTCAAATTCCTCTGACACATTCATACTTATTTGCTCTATATTTGGCCACACTGCTTAGTCTTCCCCACCACTGCATAGCTTTTACCACTTTCTCACTTTTTGCTCTTGCACATCCATCTTCATTCAGCATACATTCCAGGTACTTATATTCCTTAGTTCTACCTATCTTAACTTCTCCAATATTCCACTCTCTATCTCTGTCAGTCTCATCACCATTTATAACCATAACTTTACTTTTATCTCCTCCAAATTTCACCTTGAAATCTGTACTGTATCCATTTACAATCTCCAACATCATTCGCAGATCCTGCTCTGATTCACTAACCACAACAATGTCATCAGCATACAGCAAGCAACTCAGTTTCTCCTCTCCAACTTTCATTCCAAAACCACTCATTCTCAGGCATACTGCTAATTCTTCTGTATAGAGGCCAAACAATAAGGGAAACAGGGTACAACCGTGTCTCACTCCCCTTACACTCCTCACCTGTCCTGTCACTAAATTTCGTAACCGGTATACTGCACATGTATTCTCATACAAGCTTTTCACAATGTTCACTATCTTCTCACGAAAACCAATTTTTCATAGCATGTCTAGCAACCTCCTGCGGTCTACTCTATCATATGCCTTCTAAATAACCAAAAATGCAGATATACCTTTTTATTTTCCTTCCTCTTTCTTTCAATTACTTCACTTACCACAAACAATCTTCACCACGTCTATTTCTCCTGAAACCATTCTGTTCTTCCCCATTACTCCTCGTTCTTGTACCACATGTTTCATCCTTTCATTTAGGATTCCACAAAAAATCTTACTGTGTCAGCCAGAGCAATAGGTCTATAATTTTTTAGTTCTTTCATATCCTTATGTCCACCCTTATGCAATAAAACTACATTACATTTATTCCACTCATCTGGAACTTTTTCACTCTTCCATATCTCAACAAACAGACATCTCAACATTTCCATTATACTCCTACCACTATGCTTATAGAACTCATATGGAATTTCATCAGGACCACTTGCCTTCCCATTTTTCACCTTTTTTAAAAATGTTTCAATCTCCACACATGTAATTTCATCTTCTATTTTTAAATCATACCCCCCAATCAGAAGAGTTACTGGTTCTTCATCTATCAAAGGCTCATTCATACCACCAATGTCTTCCCAAAAGTCCACAACTGCTTTCACCATTTGTCTGTGATCACTCACTTTACATCCATCAACTACTAATTCATGGATATTAACTTCATTCCTTCTGTTATTACCTTGTATGAAATTGTACCACTCTTTAATTCCATCTGGACCCTTGTTCCTGAGATTTTCAACTTTTTGTCTCATCTTTCACTCTAGCCTCATATATCATTCTTTTTACCTTCTTTTGCTGAGCTTTGTATTCATCCCATGCACCTTGCCATTCTATTTCTGCAATCCTATGTCTTTCAAACAATTTTTGCATTTGGCATTGTTTTATATTCAAAATCTTCTCATTCGCTCCTCCTTTATCTCTCTTGTAAACCACTTGACTTTTCCAGTAAATCTTCTACACTTTACTCTCCCAATTATCTGCTCTGCTGTGGCATACAACATTTTTGCAATCTCTTTGTTCATGTCATTTACATTCCCATTTCTATTCCATACATGTCTTCCAAGCTCTTTATCAAATTCTTCCCAATTTGCTGCTTTCAAACACCACTTTTCCTTTACACTGCTCATTTCTTGCATAACCTCTTTTCCACCCCATTTGTACTTAAGAACAAGTATTCAGTGATCAGTCTCAATATCAAATTCATTCTCATCCACATACATTTCTCTGACATGTTGTCTTGCTTCATGATTCACTAACATATAGTCAATTGCTGCTTTCCATTCCTTAATCTCCCATATATGCAAACCATTCACTATTGTGACATTCAAATTTTCAAACTCATTTCCTTCACAGAAATCAATCAATTTACAACCATTTTCATTAACTTTCTCTCCCAGTATACCAACATGGCCATTCATGTCTCCCATTACAATCACTGGGAACCTGCTAAATTCTTGCACTACTCTTTCCAGTATGGTATACTTCTTCACATTCTCTTCCTGGGCTGGTGGTCCCATGGTTGTCATATAACACACAACTAGAATGATACATTTATTTGCTTGCACTTTTTCACATCTCATTACCAAAATATCTTTGCTCTCAAGTTCATTTCCCACACAAATTTCTTCCAATTTCCAATTTAAAGCATTCTTTACAATCAGTCTTACTCCTCCACCCTTCTTCTGCCACTTAACACAACCTTCACCTATCATTTGATATTTAATTTCCTTACACACCAACCTCACCCTATCTTGCATCTGAGTCTCTACTACACCTACACATTCTAGTCTTCCCTTTTCAAATTCTTCTGCCAGGTCATCAAACTTTCCTACCTTCCATTCCCCTACATTTATGCATCAAAACTTTATAACATTATTAGTACATTCCTCTACTCTTTTTTCATCAACTTTCTTTCAGTCCATTCTACCCTCCATGAGGAGATGAGTGGCCCTGATCCAGCGAATGAATCTCTGGGAGAGTTTTGTCTCTCCTTCTTGCGAAAGGTGGACTCCATCTTCCAAGAAACACCCAGCCTGGATCAAATCATCCATATCCAGGAAGCTAGAACCGACCTCACGCTTCAGTATATTCTCCGCTTTCATAACAAGTACCTTCCCATGCAAATCTCTATTTACCTCTTTGCGCAACCGTTCCTACTCCTCATCACACGCCGGTCTTCTCAACAGACCTGTGACAGCCACTCTGACATTCTTCTTTCGTTTTCTTTCAACCACTTTCATGATTGCATTCACTGTTGCTTCCCTTCCATTCTCAAGCAGTCCATTTCCACCTGCTTGTACTATCACTGGAATTGCTATCACTGGAAACTGGAGGGAATTGGATACTCTCACCACTATGTCTTCTTCTTCTTCTTGTTTCACTTTTATTGGAGCTTCGGAGATGGGTCCATGCAGCTCCACGCCTTCAGGGATGTTTTATTGTTTTCTGAAAATTAGCCCCCAGGCTGAAAACACCACTATGTCTTCTTCTTGTTTCACTTTTATTGGAGCTTCGGAGATGGGTCCATGCAGCTCCACGCCTTCAGGGATGTTTTATTGTTTTCTGAAAATTAGCCACCAGGCTGAAAACACCACTATGTCTTCCTACCCTTCTTCTTCTTCTTCTTGTTTCACTTTTATTGGAGCTTTGGAGATAGGTCCATGCAGCTCCACGCCTTCAGGGATGTTTTATTGTTTTCTGAAAATTAGCCACCAGGCTGAAAACACCACTATGTCTTCCTACCCTTCTTCTTCTTCTTGTTTCATTTTTATTGGAGCTTCGGAGGTGGGTCCATGCAGCTCCACGCCTTCAGGGATGTTTTATTGTTTTCTGAAAATTAGCCACCAGGCTGAAAACACCACTATGTCTTCCTACCCTTCTTCTTCTTCTTGTTTCACTTTTATTGGAGCTTCGGAGATGGGTCCATGCAGCTCCACGCCTTCAGGGATGTTTTATTGTTTTCTGAAAATTAGCCACCAGGCTGAAAACACCACTATGTCTTCTTCTTCTTGTTTCACTTTTATTGGAGCTTCAGAGATGGGTCCATGCAGCTCCACACCTTCAGGAACGTTTTATTGTTTTCTGAAAATTAGCCCCCAGGCTGAAAACACCACTATGTCTTCTTCGTCTTGTTTCACTTTTATTGGAGCTTCGGAGATGGGTCCATGCAGCTCCACGCCTTCAGGGATGTTTTGTTTTCTGAAAATCAGCCACCAGGCTGAAAACACCACTATGTTTTAGACTTAGACTTAGATCGAGGGCCAGCGTTTGGCTGTTGCCTTTGTAACGGCCTTCAATTCCCTCCAATACACACGCACATACAACAGGACGGCATCCCAGAGTTTTTCTCCTGTGAACCAGGGTCATCCAAACTAATTCCTCTGGGGCCACCCTGAGTCATTCCATGCAAATGGACCATCCAATTTAGGGCATCACTGGAAGATCCAGTTTGTCACAGACAACCCCTCATGCTTAGCAGGTAATCACATTGAAGAAAAATGCCTATTCAACATCCCTGTCGCTTATTCCATGCATACACTAAGAAATCTTTCATTGCATCCACAACAATCATGTTACACTCCTCATCTAGCCCTACAAGATATCTC